>AWUE01015923.1:0-27343 GCA_001974825.2 Corchorus olitorius | reverse complement strand
GGAGAAAGAATCTCCCTTGATTAATTTCTTGGAGTGGGCAACTATGCTTGGAAGTTGTTCCTTAACACCCAAAAGGGGAAATCAACGGGTTGCAGAGGGTGGAATCAAAAACCAAGTCATTTTGACTTTAAGAGGAGACAGCTAGTTTGCTGTAAAAAGCAAACCGGCGATGGCGACATGAGCCCGGTGAAATATGGTGCTGATTTCAACGCAAGAAGGTGCCCACTGTTCTCTTCCTCAAATCGGAAGATTCCTTGTCTTGAACCCAGAGGCTATTCACTGAATCAATCAAAAAGCAAGAGCCAAATAGGGTGGCCGGACAAAGCTTCCAACCGGGCAAGAGGCACACTATAAAAGGGGCTCATCACCGTCAAAAATGGCATCAATTATCAACTAGCAACTAAGGGCAACTCTAAGAGGAATCAACCAACAACTCTAAGAGAAGAAGAAACACCCCACATTCATATTTTCAAGAGTCCTTCAAGGATTTCCAGCAACAAGCAAGAACCATCTTCTCCAAAATTAGTGTTTTCCTCTACCGTCAATAGCTTGTGTTTTTTATTCCATTGCTCTCGATGTATTCTTCCTCCTTTTCCCCCAAATCCTACTTCCAATTTGTTCCTCATATGTTTTGAAATCAATAAAGAGCTTGACTTGTTCCATTTCAAAGAAATCTGGGTTTTCTACTATTTTGTTCATCTTTTTCATCTTCCTCAGTTCTGCGATTTTAAAACTGAGTTTTGCCCATTTCTTGCCGCGTCAATTGCTCCATCCCACAAAGGCTGAGTTTCCCTGATTTTTCCTGCAACGCTGCTGATTATTTGGGCCTCAGCATCTTGGGCCTCATCTTGCGCAAACCCAGCTCCTTTTCTGGGGAGATTTGGGCTAAGCTTGAGCCCTAAGTGAGGCAAACCAGTCCTTTCTCACATTCCCACAAAAAGGCTCCCACACCACTAAAGAGTTTTGGGGATTGAACTGAACTAAAATAAGGGACTAGATTGAACAAGATAGAACTTTCAGTTTAAACCTTTGCTTCTGTTTCATCATCTGTTTTTGTAGACTCTTTATTTGTTTAAAAAAATTAAAATTTCATGTATTTAATTAATTATACTTTAATTAGTTATAAGGGTACTTTTTAGTCTTTTGCTTTAATTTATATAAATTATATACACATATATATTTAGTAGTTTAGCACTTTTTATATTGATTAATGAATCATTTAATTGTGATCATTATTATATAAATTTTATTATATTCATATATATAATAGTTTTATTTAATATTAAAAGGAAATATGTTTTTTTCTAACCAATAAAATATTTATTTTATAAATTATTATTAAATTCAAATTATTTCGGGTTCGGGCTCGGGTCGGGATCGGGCTCGGTCTCGGGACGGGTTCGGGCTCAGGCTGCCTCAGGTTCGGGTATTTTCGGGCTCGGGTAATTTCGGATTCGGGCTCGGGCGGGTTTCGGGTTTCGGGTTCATTTTACCAGCTCTAAGTGTAGTCCATCCTATACCAGATGATTTATCCCACTATCCAATGCACTATTTTGAGCTTTATGCTGAGGAGAACTTTGATCAAATGGCAAACAACACCTTCCTTGCAGGTATATAAAAATTAGATTTGTTAAAATAGTTTTCCTGACAAAACTTATCAAATAGAGTAATTGCTTTTCTTAATTGAATTTTCTTAAAACCACTTATAAAATAAATTTTCTTAAAATCACAACTAAATTTGATTTCTTGAAAGGGTTTTTCTTAACAAACCTTATCAAATTGAACACCCACACACGGAGCACGGGTTGTCCAGCTAGTATCCTTTAAAAGAGTTCATAACAAGGCATATCTATACTATATTAAAAAGCACATACTCTTGTAAAACTTTTGAATCGCCTATTATACCCTTATTTTTCGAATATATTTCTTAAATGCCATTGTTTAGACTTTTATAGTTTTATTCAACTAAAAACTCTATTTTTATTTAATTAAATATAATATCCTTATAACTATTTATTTTTACCATTTTACTATTTTAATTAAAAAAATTGTATATATTAGAATTTTTTAAATATATTTTTATAGTTTTACTCAACTAAAAACTCTATTTTTTGGACCAAAAAAAAACAAGAAACTCTATTTTTATTTAATTAAATCTAATATCCTTATACCTATTTTATTTTTATCAATTTACTAATTTAATTAAAAAAACTTAGATATATTAGAATTTTTAAAATATATTTCTTAAATGATATTATTTAACTTTTACAGCTTTTTTAAGAAATAGACTTTTACAATTATTCTACTAAAAACTCTATTTTAATTAATTAAATTCAATATTTTTATAAATATTTTAATTTACCATTTTAATTTTAAAAAATTGGAGATTTTTTTCAATTATAATACAAACTAATTTGAACAAAATAATTATAATATAAACTAACAAAAATCTTATTATCAAGTTTAAAAGTTAAAATAATTTACCTAATCATTAATTATTCATCATTTTTTAAACTAATGAAGTTAAAAATTTAATTATTGTGATTGACTTTTTCAATTTTTGGAGTGTGTATTGATAGTTTAATATATTGGAGTGTATAACAAGAATTTAAAGTTTTTAAAAATAAAAAGAAGAGTAACATGCAATTATTTCCTTTAACTTATAAAGTTAGAGGAGTTGACGCAAAAAAAAAAAAAGTTAGAGTAGTCATTGGGCGGGTTGGACGGGTTTCGGGTCATACTCATCTGGGTCCATGTCATATAAGTGAGTTAATTTTCTCAGATCATTCAGGTTTCGGCTCATCTAGATTCAGGTCATTCGGGTCTCGGGTCTGCTAGATTTAGGGTCATGCAGGTTCGGGTTTTGGCCTCAGGTTACTCGGGTTCTGGGTCATTCGGGTTTTGGATTTTTCAGGTTTAGGACTCGGATCAATTGGGTCAGCCTTGAATTTTTAAATGTTTAATTCTCAAATTTATTTAAAATGGTTAAAATTATAACAATGTGTATTTTATAGAATAAAACATAATTTTAGTGTATAATATTCTTGGGTCATCGGGTTATCTTCTCGGGTTATTCGGGTTACAAGTTTGTCGGGTCTGGATAGGACAAGTTCGAGTTGTTTAATTTTTCTGGTCAATCGGGTTCAGTCGGGTTGGAACGGGTTATCAAGATTGGATCAGATTTTACAGTTTTACTTATAATTAATTTCAATTATTATTTTAATTTAAACACAATTGATCACGTGCACCACAAGTGGAAGTGAAAACTAATTGTTGCAAAATAGGCTCAATTAAGAGTTTTGTATCAATTGCGCACTGATATGAGCTTTTTTAATTGAGTTTATGCAATTGACAGCGGGCCCTGCCGGTTTTACTACATTGGGTGTCGATGAGGGTTTTTGTTTTTGTTTTTATTTTTATTTTTATTTTTAGTTTTAAGAATAGGGTCTAGATAGGTATTTTCATGAACCTTTATTTTAACATTTAACCTCAGTTAATCAATAACATTCATCCTTGATCGATCTTTGATTGCTTAATCATTAGTCATTGATAAACACGAGGTCCATTATGATTTGAAGAGTCATAAAAGCCAACAACATCATTGCCTTATAATATCTTGCAAACAAAATGTGATGATTTAACATTTCTAATTCAAAATTAATGGTCAATAATCAAAGACCGTTATTGTATTTAAGTTAATACAATATGCTCCAACTTAATAAACGGGATATTGCTCATAAAGATCACATGCCATAGAGTCAAGTATCGGTCTGTATAATGATCTTTCCAGTGAATAAAAAATCGTACCGGTTCAATCGGTTGAACCGGGAACCGGTGCTTAGTCCGGTATCGGTATGTGTATAAAATTGTAAGTCAATGTACTGGTGTTGATCCAGTTCAACCGCGGTTGAACCGGTCGATATACCGGTTTTGGATTTGGTCAATTTTTTTCATTTTGAAAAATTTTAGAAAAAACAATTGTAAATGGTAAGAATCAAACCCAACACACTTTGAATGAAGACAAAAGACTTAACCACTCCACCAAAGTATTATTTAATAATTATTTCATCATATATTATATTTATTTTATACTAAAAACTATTTTTCTTTAAAAAAAACTCTTAAACGGTTTAACCACCGGTTCAACCGATTGAACCGGTTAAACCGCATACCTGTGGCTTCACCGGTATGGCTTCCGATCTGGTATTTTATTCATTGAATCTTTCTACTTGACAAAACTGATAAGTTCAATCTTCTTGAAACGTACTTGTTGAGGCAATCTTGCTTTTAATATTTCTTTCTGGGTTTATATATAATACACTGTTAATGGAGTTTAACAGACTACACAAGCGGGTCTTGAAGGGTGACATGTGTCCGTTAGGGACTAGATTGAAATATTTAAAATTTAATTAATTCAAAAAATGGACATGTGTCAACTCCACAACCCGCTTGTGGAGTCCAAAATTTACACTGTCGGTGTATCAAATAATTACTCTTTCTTTTTTGGGTTTAACCAAGAATATCCTTCATGTCTTAATGGCCCGAGACTAATTTTTTTAAGCCAACATAACATAACCGAAATAGAGACGAGCTCCGTCAATCATTTGTTGGTTACTTTAAAACTCACAAAATAACATAAACGTCTTAAAGGAGCATTAGCAATGACATGTTTTAATTTTTTTCTTTGCACGAGCATTAGCAATGAGTTATCACATATGCAATTGGGTGAAAGTTTTGATTGGATTGGGTGTTAATTCAGGTAAAACATAAAAAGGGACTTGACATGTAGAACATGGATTGTGTGCGGTGTCTAGTCGAGAGTCGAGACCTTTTTTCACCTGTGTTGGCCTTTTTTGTTTATTGGAGATAGCTAGAGATGTTGATTTAAAGCTCAAATAATTATCTCAGACCAATAAACAAAACCAGGGGAAAATGCATGTAACTTATAAACCTACGTATTCCATCAAAGAATGATTTGCAAAAAAAAGGGATTGATCAACTCCAAACTCATCATCGTATGGACTCAACGCAAAAAACAGTTTTTGAGCTCTGAGTTGGTTACACAAAGCGTGCGCAATCGCATGCCTCGAGTCTCGACCTTTTTTTCCCCCCAAAAAAAAAACCCATCATATTGTTGGTAGAAAGGTTTTGAACAAATGATTGACACAAAAATCATCCGAAAGAATTTGAATGGACATTTCATCATTTTCTGGTTACAGTAAAATCATGATAATATTATTATTAGATTAGATAGAATTAAATTAATGCTTAATTTTCCAATTTATTACCATGTCCTACTCTGACCAAGAGGGTACAACTTTCACCTAAGGGCGCAGTTTTGTTTGAAACTTATGGGCCTTTGCCCTTGGTCATAATTCGAGAAAAGATGGTATCAAAAAAAAAATCGAGAAAAGACTTTTACAAATCTATAATCATGTCTCATCGATGTACCTTCGAATTTCAAATTTACATAATTTTCGAAAAGAACCTTTTGTCCTAATAATTACTCCATGTGTGATAGCATAATTAGCAAAAACATTTCTCACTACATCGGCAGTAGCTACCTTTCCAATGCAAGTCTTTGCTCTGTCGTCCTCTATTCATCTGGAAGTTGACAGGATCCACAGAAATTTCCTGTGGGATGATATCTCCGAAAAGAAAAATTTACATCTCATTGGTTGGGATAAAGTTGTCGGAAGAAGAAGTTTGGTGATATTAATGTAAAAAAGGCTAAATGGAGGAATCTTACTCTTATGGCCAAGATTGTTTGGAGATTACAGAAGAATCCTAATGCTCTCTGGACCAAAGCTCTTAGGAGCAAGTACAATACTTCTACTTTGGCGAAAAGAGCTACTTCTAATTCACCTACTTGGACTAGCATTTGCAAGGGAAAAGATTTATTTTTGAAGGGGTGTAGGAAGATTATCAGATCTGGAAACCAAACCTCTTTCTGGTTTGATAGATGGATCACTGATTCCTCTTTGAGATCTCTTATTCATGGCCCACTCAACAGGGATGAAGATAAACTGTTGGTGTCTCAATGTCTGGATAATGGAGCTTGGAACTTGGATTCCCTATCTTTGGTGCTACCAACTAATATTGCCAATAAGATCTTTTCCACAGCCTGCTCTTGCACTTCTGATGGTGAGGATAAGATTTGCTGGAATGGTTCTCCTAATGGAGATTTCTCGCTTCAATCTGCCTATTCTTTAGCAGTCAAGGATCCCACACTGCCAAGCCTTATCTGGTCTCAGATTTGGAGAGTCAATTGTCATTCCAGAGTTAAATATTTTCTCTGGCTTTTTGCTCACAATAGCCTCTCTTCTAAATCCCTTCTTTATCACAGGGGTATCAGCCCTGATATCTGTTGTGATCTCTGTCCTGATGCTGAGGAAACAACTTTTCATATTTTGAGGGATTGCCCTTTGGCGGTAAACCTTTGGGCCTTCTTCCTTCCCTCTCTGTGGATTTCTATTCTACCTAGGATTATGCTTAGTGGATTGCTTTGAATCTCTCATCCACTGCTTTCTCTAATGGTGTGCCTTGGGCCACCATCTTCTCTTATTGTTGTTGGCATACTTGGAAAGCGAGAAATCAAAGATTGTTTGAAGGTCAAACTTTGAACTCTGGCAAGTTTTTTAAGTTGGCTTCCATCCAAGCTAAGGAATTTTTCCACTTAGCCTTCCAGAAATGTAGTGCTCCCACCAAGACCCTTGCTAACATTGCCTGGTCTCCCCCACTCTCAGGGTGGACTAAACTTAACTCTGATGGATCTAGTTTGGGTTCTCCTGGTTTGGCAGGGGCTGGTGGGGTTTTAAGGAATGAATATGGGGAGTGGGTTGCTGGCTATGCTAGAAAGATCTTTTTGGCAAATAGTTTACAGGCTGAACTTTGGGCTTTAAGGGATAGACTTAGACTTGTTGTGGCTCTAGGCATTGATAAGCTTGAAGTGAATGTTGATGCTACTTGCCCTATATCCCTTATTAATGATGCTGATTCTAATTCTCACTCTTTGGGGAACATCATTGATGATTGCAGGTCTCTGAAACAAAGTTTTTCCAACTTCATGCTGAGGCACTCGTTCAAGGAGGCCAATCAAGTTGTGGATCGAATAGCTAATTATGTTAGGGACATGGTTGTTGTTAACAATGATTTTTTTACTTGTTTTTTCGGGATGCCTGCTTTTGCTTCAGAACTTGTAATGGCTGATTGTATGGGAATCTCATTCCCAAGACTTATTTCTATTTAATCTTACTGGATTGCTAAACACTGCCCCCCTTGGACTATTTTGCCCTTTACTTTATTTTCCATCAAACTTCAAACTTTTCAATTCTCTCAAATTTTCTCAACCTTCAAACTTTCAAATCTCAATCATTCAAAATCATTCAAGTAAAACAACATCAAAACTCATGCATAAAGATTTTTTCGGATTGAAAGTATGTTTTAAAAAAAAGAAAAAAAAATTGTCTATTTATCATTAATCAAAGATTAAAATCCTCTTGCTAATATTGGCATATCCATACCCATTTAAACTAAATGAATTGTCCAATACTTATTAAAGGAAATTAAAGGAAAATTAAAATAAAAAAACGCAGGATATGGCAGGTCGCGACCCGGGTCCATGGCCAGGTTGCGACCCGCCATTTCCTGCGGTTTTTTTTTATCCTTATAGATTTTCCTTTAATTTCCTTTTATCCTTTAATAAGTATTTGACAATTCATTTAGCTTAAATGGGTATGGATATGTCAATATTAGCAAGAGGATTTTAATCTTTGATTAATGATAAATAGACAATTTTTTTTTAAAAAAAAAACATACTTTCAATCCGAAAAAATCTTTGTCCATGAGTTTTGATGTTGTTTTACTTGAATGATTTTGAATGATTGAGATTTGAAAGTTTGAAGGTTGAAAGAATTTGAGAGAACTGAAAATTTTGAAATTTGAAGAAAATAAAGTAAAGGGCAAAATAGTCCAAGAGGGGGCGATATTTAGTAATACCATAATCTTATCTAGCTCCCTTTTTCACAAAAAAAAACAAAAAAAAAAAAACCATTTTTCACTCCATTAAATTGATTAGAAAAAATATCGCCAAAAGAAGAAAAAAAAATCAATTTTGACAACGAGGCAACTTGGGTTGGATCAACGCAAGAATTTGAATTGGGTCAGGTATGAACAAAATACGGGTTGGATAGGGTCCATCAACTCAGTTCTATATTAGGTTATCTAGGCATTGGGTCAATCCACAGGTCTGACCCATTTCGTTTACTTTTTTTTTTTTCTCATAATTTCCTCAGTTCTTTCCTTTATTTTTCCTTGTACTGTATTTTTCACTTTAAACATGTTCCTGGGGTAAAACCTTTCTGTTGAAATATTTGAGGCCAAAATAGAATTCCAATTCCATTGATTATCACGTTCAGTAGTAAATTACTTGTATAAGTTATACACAGAGATCACTCTCGGTGCACCAAATATATAGATCCTAATCTTGAAACAAACAACGTGTGTATATATACTTAACACTTAATACATGATTTTTGGTATAGGGCAATGGAAAAGTAAGAGGAAAATAAAATAAACAGAAGATTGAAAATTGAAAAACAAAAAAGAAGGAAAACCCCCATCATTATTTTATTCATTCATCGAACTCGGCCACAAAATATATACATGATTGGCCTTAAATCGAAAAGATTACAAATTTTGAAGGCTTGAAATGATCATGATCAAACCTGACCGTACGTGGGAATCATCATGGGGTTGGCGCCGTAGGACCAATTGTTAGTTCATTATCATTATGGTTGAAATTTGCATCGATGGGCCAATGAAAAGTAAGAATTTTGGGTTTGGGTTTGGGTTTGTCCCCTCTTCGGCACCTAAATATTCTCAAACAGCCACGATTGTAGAGATTAGCATCCTTGGGAGGGGTGTCTTGGGTAGAAATTTGGCAGCCGGGGAGTGGAGGTCCAGGCCTTTTGCAAGGGTCAAGCACCCCTATTTCTATGCCCCTTCCTCCTGCATTCACTTGCTTCACCACCATCATCATCATCATCACACCTAACCAAAATAACCCTCTCTTCATCAACTTGGACAATCCCATCACTTTTTTCTATTTTCCTTCTTCAAAAATTGAATATAGCTAGGACTATAATGGAATGTCTCACATGCATATTTATATACCGGTTTTGAATGTAAATTTTAAAACGTTTACATTACGTAACTTGTTTTCTAATTAATTACAGTTTTGCAACGTGTGTGGTGATTTCATGATCTTTATTTATTAAAAAAATATATATTGCATTAAAGCTTGCGATTCCATAGCCATTTTGCTGCCATTAATTTGGCTCTTTTTTGCATGTTTAATTTGCTAATTGCTACATCATCTCATAGAATAATTACATTCCATTGATTTAGGTTTAAAAGTTTATGATTAGGAACCGCTATAAAGGCTTGAATCAAGGGCTCTAACGATCTAGTCAATTAAGGGATTTTATATTGTAGGGATTCATGTCTAAAATTCGAAAGAAACTTTGCCACAACTGAAAATTCGACAGATATATACTTACTGATCAAGTTGTGTATACACTATACACATGCAGTTAAAAGCACGTGAATATATATAAATCAATTTGTGTTTGTAACGTATTTGCTACGTACCATTAATTTGGCTCTTTTGTTGGATTTGCTATATACGGTTAATTAATTTTTTTTTGGTAATTATATGGTTAATTAATCAAGTTTACAAGTTTATGAGTTACACTTAGAGCTGTTTGACAAACCATTGAAAATTTTCAATGGGATTTTGCTACACGCTCCTCCATTTTCTCACATACAATGTTCCTTCCTTATGTGTCTATCATACGTCAGGCCACATGTTATCATTTTATTGGTTCCAATACATCAATTATAAATTTTAATTTTTCTAACCCTTAAAATAAAATTTTAATTTTAATTTGTACTAAACTTAGTGAATTAGTTATATATTTTATTTCTAAAACCCTATAACAATATTATTAATTATGGAATTTACCCTTAAGATAAAAATAAAATTTTAATTTGGGGCTAAACTTAGTGAAATTAGTTTTGTGTTTTATTTCTAAAACCCCATAACAATAAATTATTAATTATAAAATTTACCCTTAAAATAAAAATAAAATTTTAATTTGGGGCTAAACTTAGTGAAATTAAGACTAAACTTAATAAAAAGAATAAAAATAGAAAAAAAAAACAGACAGAGAAGACACGTGGCCTAACGTGTGATGGACGCATCAGGAGGGAGCATTGTGTGTGACAAAATGGAGGGGCAAGAAGAATTATTCTTTTCAATGATTTAATTTTTTCAATATGTTTGATCATTAAGATTCAGGGACATATGCCACTTGTCAGATGGAGGAGTCCTCAATAATTAATAACATTTCTTTTGTCCAACTTCTATTTTTTTTAATATATTTACAAGTTGATCGGCCCGCACTGGCGCTACGGGTGTTCTTTTTTTTAGAATCGTTATTTATTACTCTAAACATATAAAAAAATTTCTCTGTAAATATAAGAATTTCTTGAAAATGTAGTCTTGCATTAAACATATGACACTTAAAAACTAAGATTCAATTGTCTCAAACACTGATTCTTGATTCTTTAAAAAACACATAACCTATGCAAAATATTAAAAAGTTCAGCAGTAACATTATTGTCTTATTCGGCTGTTTTCATCTTCGGTTCTGAGATCTTCAGTCTTTCTTCTGGTATTTTCTCTCAACCCGTTAATATTTGTAATACATATAACATTAATCATACAAACATAGTAAATTAACTATCAAGGCAAACACAGAGCAACTCATTTTAAAAAGCACTTATATAAACTCTTAATTTAATAAAAAAACAATTCGGAAAATATAATCCGTAAAACAATTTGGTTTGGTGGTTAAATGAAGAGAAAAATTTGAAAAAAAAAAAAAACACACAAAAGGGAAATGATCCTTTATTTTATTTTAGAATTTTTATGGATTTTCATAGGTGCGGGAAATTGAAGGAGAAAGATGTAGATTGTCGAGGAACATGGTACTTATAGAAGAATTATCGGATCCAATTCCTTAAACTTTTTCACTAACTGGGTCAACGGGCTAAAATCCTTAGATGGGCCTATTTTAGGCTGAATTACAGAAATAGGCTTAAGGAAAAGAAATGGTGAGAAACTAACTCAGGGCTTTTTTTGTAATTTGACAAGTGAGTAAAGACAGAAAATGGTAAAAAAAAGTTCAAATGAAGTCTTCTCATCAATTCTCAAAAGGGGCCTTTGGTAAATTTCATAGGTGTTTCAATTATATATATATATATATATATATATATATAGATATATATATATATCTATATGTAAAAGTACGAATAATGAGAAACTTTATGTTTTCCAATTGTACCCTTTTTTTCTAATATATTTCTAAATTGCCATTATAAAAAAATATTTTAATTATTCCATTATTTTAATAATATTTTAGATTATCCTCATTAATTAGGATCCAACGTGGCCAATAGAAATGCTCCACATCATCTTTAGCATCTGAATTTTCGTCCAAAACATTCTCCAAATCGGTTTAGGAAAAGATCAATTTTGTCCAGAAATTTCAAGGGTAAAATTGTCCATCAAAACGGCAGAATTAGGTCTCGAGGTAAACATAAAAGTTGTAGATCTTGGAATCCTCTTTCCAACGGTACCTCATTTCCATTTTTCTGAACTCTGAATCAAAAGTTATGAATTTTCTTTCAAAACTGCTCTTATGAAGTCTTCTTTTGAATTAGATTTAACAATGCTGCATCAGGGCTAAATCATTACTGCATTATAATTACTGATTGGACTTGAACTCCTTCATTGGGCTTCCATATTAACGAATTGGGCCCAAGAATATCAAATTTAGGCTTCAAGACACCTGGCTTGACAATTTGGGCTCCATGGATTTAAACGGGCCTACCGAAATAAGAAAAATAATTGATTGGATCATTGCGTTAAAAGCTCAATTGCTCATAAAATAAATAAATTTTGAGATAATTCAGAGTATATCGGAGTACATGATGAAAGGAGTAGCATTTCAAATACCTAATGAACTGAGAAGGCTATTCGCGACTTTATTAGTGTATTGTGAATCATGTGAGGAAACTATTAACTATGAAATGACTATTACAATGCAATGTCTGAGGATTATAAGAGAATGTATGGAAACTCAGTCCAGACACAAATTGCTTGCACATTACAGACCATTGCCTATTATCTTAAAAGCATGTGAAAAAGCATCAAGAAGTTTGATTTGCCAAAGATAGATTCTCAAAATTTGCACATCAGGTTTTCAACACATAAGGAAATTGCAGATGAATTAAGCACTGAAACTCCACGTAAAGATCTAGAAGTTGCAAATAAGTTAAATGAAGACCAAAAGATTGCATTTCACGCTATCTTAGATCAAGTTGAATCAAGAAAGAGAGAAGTTTATTTTTGTTTTTTTTTTTTTGACGGGTCAGGAGGAATAGGCAAAACATTTCTATATCATGCAATATTAGCCAATTTAAGGCAATAATCACATAGTCTTTAAACATATAGTTAACAGAATCAATATCGCATTTTTTTTAAAAAAAATATCTGATTAATATAACTTCAAATATCATCATAGGTCAAGGGGTCGGATTGCGTTAGCTATAGCAACATCCGAAGTAGCTGCAACGATTATGCTAGGAGGAAGAACAACAAACTCGAGATTTGACATTCCATTAAGTCCGACAGAAATGAGTATATGTAGGACTTCTAAACAGAGTGCTAAGGTTAAACTATTAAGAAGAGCAAGACTAATAATATGGGATGAAACACCAATGACGAGAAAGTTTGCAATTGAATATGTGGACAAAACACTTCAGGATATGATGAGTAATAAAGAACCATTATGTTGGTTCCATCGTATCCAATGCGTGTGGGTTTTGTGCAACTTTATGTTGACTATATTATGTTTATTATAGTTTATTTATTTGGTCATTTCTCATTGCATGTTTGGGCATATAAGGAATTATTTGATTGTAATGAGATTTATATATTGTATTCTTTCAAAAGAAATTATGTTTAATTATATTTATATATATATATGATTTGTTCTATCTTTGTCTTCGCGTATTCACATAGAAAAAAAATTTCTAACTAAACCGACTTTCTTTCTAAAAACAATTAAAAGCCTATTATTTTCTCCTAAAAAGAAAAGCCTATTATTTTGATCAAGTTTGATGATAAGAAAATCTCCGATTTCTTAAACTTTTCTCCTTCAATATGTCCACACCCTATACTTTCATTCCATTGTTAAACTTACCAAATTAATTCAATTGTTTTTATTTCAAAAATTAATTCAATGTTTCCTTTTTGGTCAAGTATCCAAATTGAGTCTAAACCTATCACGACTTGCTCAATTTGAGGCTAAACCTTTATTAGGCACCAAATTGGGTCTAAATCTATTCGAGAGGCACCAAATTGGGCCTAAATTTGACGGGACTGTGACAGTGACACGCACGCACCGTTACCGTTAGTAACGACGTGACGTGGCACTGACACGTGGAATAAAAAGTTTTTTTTATTTGTCTATTTAGGAAAAATATTTTTTATTTTTTAGAAAAAAAATATTTTTTATAAACTTACACAAACACTTTCTAATTTGTTACTTCTCATTTTATTAGATCAAACTATCTTTAAACCCATAAAAATATAAATCAACTATGAACAATATGAAAGTTGAAGAACAATCATCATCATCCACCATGGTAGGAACAAAAATTGGAAAACAGATTTGAGAGCAGGGTACAAAAATGAAAAACACAGCAACACCATAACAATTTAACTAGGCAGAGAACCCACCATCAACAAAAGATGATATAATTAAAAAAAAAAAAAACTCCTATTGCAACGGCTTCTTCCTTTCCAACCCATAACCCATTTTCACTTTTTTTCTTTACCTTTCTAAGGATTTTTCTCTCCATTCCTTCCAAATCTAATTTTTCCACCAAGAAGTGAAGAAAAAAGAGCTACTCTCCAGTCCCAAGTGATCACCGACATATGAACAATCAAGCTATAAAAGCCTAATTTCATCTAGCAACTACCTTACTAGCTGCATCAAAAGAAAGCTAATCTTCACTCTTTGCAACAGCAGCACAACCACCACGCTCGAGCAACCAAAAAAAATATAAATTTTCCTTTCATTCCCTCTTAAATCCAACCTTAAAAACAAAAAAAAAGAGCTTTTTTCTGTTTTCTTTTTTCATAAAATCAAAACTAAAACCAAATCAACAAAAAGATATTTTCTTTTCTTCTTTCTAGAAAACCCACAACTATTTTCTTTATTTTTTCAAAGACAAACATCCAAACAAAATCTTAATCACAAGATTTGGGTTCGGGTTTCGGGGCTTTTACGGTAGATCTGAGAAGAGAATCCTTTTGAGGGGGTGGAGGTTTGGGTTTTCAGGCTTTGGGGAAGAAGAAAAGTTTCAGATTTTTGGGGAAGAAGAAGCACTGAGGAAGAAGAAGCGCTGGGAAGAAAGAAGAAAATAAGTAAAGAAAAAAAAAGAAAAATAGAAATTAAGGTTGACTTGAAAAAAAGAAATAGCCAGCTGGCTATTATAATCGGATGTGGATTTTTTCACGTGCAAAAAATGCCATGTGGACTGTTAAATCTGTCCACTTATGCGTTTCATTGGCGTGTGCGTGTCACTGTCACAGCCCCGTCAAATTTAGGCCCGATTTGGTGCCTCTCAAATAGGTTTAGGCCTAATTTGGTGTCCAGTAAAGGTTTAGCCTCAAATTGAGCAAGGTGCGAAAGGTTTAGGCCTAATTTGAACATTTGGCCTTTCCTTTTTAGTAATAATTAAACCTACTATTAATATTATGAGCAAGATCCTCATTGAGCGCCACATGGCATTTGGTTTCTTTGACAAGTGTCAATAGTTAATTTTCTAATGTTTTGTTTATTATATTTATATTCATTTAGTTTGGAAAAATTAAAAGACATTCATCCCCTTTCCTATATAAAATAAATTGTCAAATAATTATAAATCAATTATAAATTTGTTATGAATATACAATATACATGTATAAATTTGTTATAAAATAAATTATCAAATAATATACATATATGTTGCGGATGTCTATGAATCTAATTAAAGTAAGGATAAGATTGATGACTTGGTTCATTCATACACATATACCTATGTACTAAGTTCATCCCCTTATATTTATGGTGATGTATCTATGTGCCTATAAATATGCCACTTACTTTGTTATGGAATAAGATAAATAAGAACAATTTATCCCATTCTTCATATTTTCTTCTTCTCCATATTTTATGTCTCTCTCCATACTTCAATTCTCTACTCCCTTACTTTTGTTTTGTTATCATTTCACAACAAAATTTCATTTCTTAACTGAATTTTCTTAAAATAATTTATAAAATAAAACAACCGCACGGGAAGCGCGACCGGGAAGTTCTAGTAAATATAATAATAATATAAAAATTTGATTTGAATATCCAATTAATTCTAAAATCAATTAGTATTAATGATATCATTAACTTGATTTGATTTGAATATTTTCAAGTCAAAGTGAACTAAAATTAATGAAACAATGTACATTAATTACGTTTTATGGAGTATCAAATTGAATAGTAGGAGTATCAAATCTATTCTAAATGAGGAGAGATTATTAGGTGGACTGGGTCTACCACGTCATCCGTGGTCCCGACCAATAAGATTTTGACAAATCAGAGTTTTTCCTACAATTTCTAAAACCCTAGCCAATTAATGTCCTAAATTTAGGCACTTACCCTGTAAATCTCATCTAGTGAAACTAGGGGCTAAACCCGGTGCTAAATTTGTGCCTAAATTTTAGGAAAAAATCTGACTTGTCAAAATCTTATTGATCGGGACCACGGATGACGTGGTGGACCCGTTCCACCTAATAATTTCTCCTAAATGAGGAGTACGTTTTATATATCAAATTTGATTTGAATATATCAAATTAATTCTAAATAAATCAATTAGTAGTAATGATAGGTGATATAGTTACAACCACTAATAAAATACTAAAATAAATGTATTGAATTCTAGGATTTACCCTGTAAAGTTGCTGCTAAACATTTTTTTTATACTCCCTTTGTCCCTAATTAGATGTCCACCATTGATCAATCAATTTCAATATTTGACCATTATTTATAAAAAAAAATTATGTCAAATTAAATTTTAAAAAAATATTTGTTGGAATGTTTGTAATTCAAAGTTTTTAAGTGTTATTTTTAAAAATTATTTTGCTTTATATATTTTTTTATAAACAATGGTCAACGTTTAGTGTTAGTTGACCAAAAAATGACATCTAAATATGGACAGAGGGAGTACTAACTTTTGTCTAAGTCGATAACCAATCAGAAATTAATTTGCTTATAAAAATAATCAAATTAAAAAAGAATCATTAAGTAAGTAATGATGTTTCAATTGGGTTTCTCACAACAGTGGATTTCTTTGGTTATGTCTTGTGTGACAACAGTTTCTTATTCAGTAATGGTCAATGGGATGCAGACGGAAAAGTTTATTCCCTCCAGAGGTATTAGGCAGGGTGATCCGCTATCTCCTTACTTGTTTCTCATTTGTATGGAAGGATTATCCTGTCTATTACAGCGTGCAGAATTGGATGCTATATTAGGGGAATTGCAGTTAATAGATATGCTCCTCGGGTCTCACATCTATTTTTTTGTCGATGATAGTAGTTTGTTCTTAAGAGCGTCTTTTAGTGAATGTGATGTAGTATTGGACTTGATGAATCATTTCTCATTGGCTTCAGGACAACAGATTAATATTGATAAATCTGCAGTGCTTTTCAGTTCCAATACACCCGAGTGCTTGCGCGATTCCATCATGCAGCATTTGGGTATTCATAAAATACTAGCTTGAGATCGTTATTTGGGAATGCCAATTATGATTGGTAAAGCTAAGAAAGCTGAGTTGCAGATCATCAAGGATAGATTATGGCAGAGACTTCAGCGCTGGAGAGGTAGTTTGCTGTCCATTGCAGGAAGGGCGGTGATGATACAGTCTGTTGCTCAGGCAATCCCGACGTATCTCATGAGTTGTTTTTGCTTTCCGAAGACATTTCTTCATGAGCTGAATATGTTAATTGCCAAATTTTGGTGGGGAAGTGCCGATACGAGGCAGAAGATCCATTGGAAGACGTGGGATGTGCTATGTGTTTCGAAGCTTGATGGTGGTTTGGGTTTCCGAGATTTCGAGTCTTTTAATCTGGCATTATTGGCTAAGCAATGTTGGCGGCTTATTCATGATGAGAAATCTCTGTGTTCGCGGGTTATGAAAGCGAAGTATTACCATAATACCTCTTTTATGCAAGCGACTTTGGGAAGCAACCCTTCTTTTCTTTGGTGGAGTTTGTTAGCTGGATGTGAAGTGATTCGTCAGGGATCTCGGTGGAGAATTGGAAATGGAAAGGGAGTTGACGTTTGGAGGGATAGGTGGGTGCCAAATTCTCCAACATTTCAACCTCATGCTAGACCTGGGACAAGTATGCAGGCGATTACAGTTTTAGCCTTGTTTGATGAAAATGGTTTTTGGGACACTAATTTATTGGATGAATTGTTAGAAGCGGAAGACACAGCCCGTATTCTTTGTATTCCCCTGCATCTGGTGGGTGAGGATACTTTGATATGGAATTTAACAACTAATGGAGATTATACAGTTCGTAGTTGGTACCATGTGGCTAGAAGATTACTAGGACACGATGAGATGGTTATCAATGACCGATCACCAGTGTGGAGACTAATTTGGTCTGCTCATGTGCTGCCAAAGGTAAAATATTCCCTTTGGCGCGTCATTCATGATATTCTGCCTTATAAACTGCAATTACAACAACGGAGAGTACCGATAGATTTGACTTGTGTTGTTGTCTCTTTCGGCCATGTTTTCTCTTGGGGGTTGTGGTTCCAAAGTTGAAAAAGAAGTGGTGGAACGTGGAGAGCTAGCTTGAGAACTTGGTGTTGACGAATCTCCTCCTTGCTCTCAAGTCAAATTCTCCCTCCTTAATGTAAAGAGTGTACGTTCAGGCTCAGGATTGAATTCTAAGTTTTTAGTACCACTACTCCTTGTATTTGACATACAACTCCTAGAAAGAACTTAAACAAAAAATTCAACAATTAAAAGTAACCACAAAAAATAAACAAAAATCAAAGAAAAAGAAAAATAACCAAAAATAAAAAGATAAGGGTAAGAATTTCTTAGGTAGTAATTTGTCTTCAATCTTCTTGTTGCTTCCTTCCTTCCCCGGCAACGGCGCCAAAATTGTGATCGGTCGTTGAACAAATCACAAGATAAATCCCCACAAACCAATAACTAATAGCTAGGGCAAGTAGGGGTCGAATCCCACAGAGAATGTGAAAACAAATTAAATCCAAATTACACTAAAGAAAGTCTTACCAATAGGGGATTTTTATGAGTTTTTCAAAATAGGCAAATTAAACTAGAAAACAATAAAATAGAACTAAACTAAAGATCTAGAGAATAGTTTAAGAAAAGCAATTGATTAAAAACATACTTCTTCTCCTTTAGGTAATTATTTTGATCTAATAAATCATGGATCATGGACACAAAGCATTAATTTGACTTAAATTGCAATCAATTAAGAATCATAAATTACCCCAAATCGATATATAGCCTAAGACGTAGACATCAATTTTCATTGGAATAAAGTAATCCTCTTAATATCTTAAACAACTCCACTTGAATAATTTGCATAGAAGAGGAATACTCAACCCTCCAACATGCTAATAAAACTTCGTCCACATCTTTGCCAAAACTAATTTCTATTGTTTCTAATCAAGCATCCCCCTGGGAAGAATCATAGAACAAGCATTAAGATTTACTTTTCCGCATGCATGATAAATCAATACCAAACTCATCTACATCTATTACCATCTCGGCCTATAGATTTCAACAAGGTTTGATAATCCCATTGAACCTAGGACTCCTAGAATTAACAATTGTCACTTGGACAAACATTAGCTTGACTCAAGCCAACTTGAATCTAACTATAGCATTCATAAATCTCAAGATAAGTTGCGCACCAAATCAATCAAAATATGAACACATAAGATGAAGTATAGGGATAAGAAACATATTCAAACAGAAAAATCAAATTATTAGGAACAAAAGTCTCACCATAGATTCATTGATCAAAAATACCTAAGGAAAAGAAGTATAAGAGTTTAGCTACTCATGGATCTATGAGAGGCTGGAAAACTTACAAAGAAAATAGGAAGAGAAGAGGGAGGCGGCGGCCTCCTCTTCAAAACCACAAATCCTAAGAATAAAAAGAGATAAAAACTTTGCTTCTCGTATGCTAGAGTTCCAGGATAAAAGGGTATATATAGGGGGCTGTCTAGGGTTTAATTTAGAGTTGTAGATGACTTAAACTAACCCTAGGAACGTTCTGGGCTGTTCTTCATATCTTCAAGCTGACCCAAATAAGTTATATGGGCTCAATTCATAAAAAACGCAAGTCAGGCCCAGGACAGATTCTGTCTGCAGACTTCAGGGGCATTTTCGTCCATGAAAACGTCAGATCTGGGTTTCGACCAAAACATGAACGTTGTATCTCTCGGAGTTAGCTTTCCAACGCATATTCAAACGCCTCATTTGGAGCTCTGGATCAAAAGTTATGGCTGTTTTCCCGAACTGTCGCCAAATCTGGAAAGTATTGAAGTAGCTTCAAGAGGAAGTGACATGGAAGTGTCGACGCTGAGCTGCTGGGCGCGCGCGGGACAAGGGCCCTTACTCCACCTGGGAGCCCACATGGTTGCCTTGAACACCCATGTGGTTTGCTTGAGGACCCAGGTGGGCAGTGTCACGACTCCAGCTGGGTGCCCACATGGTTTGTCTGAAGACCCATGTGTTTCGCCTGATCACCCAGATGGGTTGTGTCATAGCTCATCACCTTGACATGTCTTCTTGCCTTGAACTTGTATTTTCTCCTTTGCCTTGAAAACACCAAGCAATCAACTTTATGACTTTTGATAAGCATAAAATTGACTCTTCAAGCTCTTCAATCACGAACATGTTGGCTCCATTCTTCATCCAAAACTTCCTTGGAAAATATTTGTGTCATAAATCATCCAAAAAGGCTTTACAAAGGTACAAAATTGATGATTTTGCACTTTTCTTCTTGTCAACACCTATGAACACAAATATGACCAATATAAGGCATAATCAAGCGTAAAACACTAAAAAAGAATAGGAAAAAGCTAATAAAAAGATGTATGATTTTGGTCTGATCATATTTCCCCCACACTTAAGCTTTACTAGTCCCTAGCAAACTAGTGCTAAAAATCCTAAGAAAACAAAAGTTAGTCATAAACTAAACAATGTATTGATTCCACTTTCGTAGGTGTATGGCGGCACTTAGCTCGTGACGCAAGCCATTTCAACCTAAGACTGATAGAGGTACTTAGGAGGTGTGATGTCACCTGAGGGTTTTCTTAACTAGAATGACACCCACAAACATTATGAAAACATTGACTAGAAACATCAAACTTTAGAAAACAGAGTACTTCTAACAAATTAAGAATTTAATCTACATTTTCTAATCAAATGCAATATAAGTTAGTAAAAATACAAAGACCATAAGATTCAAATCAACTATGCACAAAACAATTCCAATCAATAATGTAAGGTCTAAGATCAACATACCTTTGATGATTTTGACAAGGAAAACTTACCATAAACTTGTATTTACATCTATTTCCAAAAAAAAAAGTGATATCATGGATATTCATCAAAAATTAGAATGAGTTTAAAAAGGGTGACTACATTTTTAGAAAACAATGTTACTAACCTTAGAAGTGTTCATGATTCAGGGGTTACTAACTCCCTTTTTCTTTTGAGGTTACTAACACTCTTTTTTTTCAGAGGGACAATACTTCCGCATTCCATGCCTCTAATCCTCTTTTAAGGTTACTAACCTTATTATTATTATTATTATTATTATTATTATTATTATTATTATTATTATTATATTTTAATTAAAGAGTGACAACTATGGAAAGATCAGAAGTATCTCTTCACCTCTTTCATGAAAACACTTCTTTTAAAAGATTTTAGCTACCCTTCATACCCCCACACTTTGTTTTTGACATATCCATGACATACTTCTATACATGTACGCAAGATTCAACACAAGTTTTAGAAGTAATACACTTGTCAAACCATTTTTGGGTATGAAAAACCTTATAATTACACTTCTCAATCAAAGAATGAAATTATACATAAGAAAATTTGAAAAATATTTTCAATGTACTTAAACCAAATTAATATTACACAAGACTATACCCATGGAAATTAAATCAAAACTTATTAGAAATACAAAACAATTTCAATTTTCTTCAAAAATTTTAAAAAATTTATCTCTAGTCAATAAGATAAGAAAAATAGAAAAATAGGATCTTTCAAATAGACTAATTCCTCCCCCACACTTAAAAGACACATTGTCCTCAATGTGTGTTGTGCTAGTAATTTGACAAAAAATTCAATGATCTCTTTTGAAATTTTTGGAAAAGTAAGTGCAAAATGATAAATTTGACTTATGAAGAAGATCCAAAATTCTAGACAAATCAAATAATCATCCACTAGCAACCAAAACACAATAAGTGGGACAATCAAATTAATTGAATACATGTGAGATTAATTCACAAAGAAAGTCGAAGCTCAATCTTAGCAAATTAATCCAAACATAATATCAATCATAGCATCCAAACACTTAAGTCTCATATAAGATCCAAAATAAACATAAGACAAATATAAATTAGAAACACAAATAAAAGAAAAATGCAAGCAATGTCATGATAAAATGCAAAACATAAGAAAAATAAAATGCAAAACATATAGTGTCCTAAGGAAAAGAGTCATCGGCCTCTCCTTGGCCTCCTTTGATCCATGTAGTCACGCATGGTCTCCTCCATTTGCTCCATGTAAGCTCCCATCTCACTCCTATGTTGCCTCATCTCTTGAACCATAAGTTGTTGGAATTGTCTCATAGGTAGCTCTTGGAAATTCTCTTCATCAACTTCCAAGGGTGGTTGTCCTTCCACATGTAATTGTTCTAGTCCTTGCTCATGAGTCCTACGATGTACATTGTACCAATGTGCACGATTGGCAATGTGTAATACAATGATTTAATTAGAAAATTAGGAGTATTAAAATTAAGAATTTAAGTGGGAATTATTGAGTTTAAGTTATTTTATTTTTAATTAATTAAAGTTGAAGAATTTTGATAAAGGAATTGATTTGAGGACCAAATTGATGAGAATGATAAACAAGAGGATTTAAAAGAGTGGTTAGGATAAGGGAGGGGGCAAAATCGTCATTATGACCCTAACTATATAAAGGCCCTAAAAACCTCCCCCACCACCGTACTTCATCTTCTTCCTTCAATTTTTTTTCTAACTTTATGAACACAATATTTTTTTTTCAAACAACTCTCTTTCTCTCACACAAATCATCACCTATTGACCATGAAATTGGCATGCAAAGCAACCATTTGAATCCTCTCACTTCCCTCAACCATTTCATACCAAGAATTTTAATGATTGATGAAGATTTATGGGTTTTGAACCTTGAGCAAAGGGAGCTACGGGTTAGTTGGATTTCAACTTGTTTGATGAGTTTTGAAGTTGTATTTTTGGTTATTAAGATGCATAATTTGGTGTTAAGTTGATTATTGGTATGGTTGTAGGAATTGTTGGAGCTATTTTGCATTTTGGAGATTTGGGTGAGTTAAGAACAATTTTGAATCTTTGGGTAAGTGATTTATGTGGATTAATTGTGGTTGATGTTGATTTTGAAGTTAGTATTGATATTGGAATGAATTGGGCATTGTTATGATGAAATTTTTGGATGAGAATGGGTGTAAAAATGACATTTGGGGGCTGAAATTTTATAAAAAAAAAAATTTAATTTAATTTTTCGGGTCGTCGGAATCTGGAAAATTCCAGATTCCGGCCGGCCCAAGGCTGCCGGCGGTGGCTGGCTAGCCACCAGGTGTAGACACCCATTTTGTCCTGTATCCTTTGATTTAATTTATTTGTTAAGTGACACTAGGGTCACTCATCCAGGGGCATTTTGGTCATTCACTCATCCAGGGGCATTTTGGTCATTTGCGCATCCAGGGGCATTTTGGTCACTTCAAGTACATTTTTAAGTTAGATTAGCTGATTGAGGAATCAGGGATCTTAGGATGAGTACTTTTAGCGTTTTTATGCATTTGAGGGTTTGGCCTCATTCAGCAGTGTTGCATTTGTTGCTCTTTAAGTCCATTTCATCTTTTAATTCACATGAGAAGCATTATGTTACCTACTAGGGTAGTTCATTTAGCAAGCCCCTGTCTAATTAGTAGTAATTGTCAATTGGCGAAAAGGAAGGATAAAATGCTTATTATTAGTTGCAATTTACAGTCCATTGTAGAAACTATATTTGCATGTTCCATGTTAGCTTGCATGTAGTAGCTTAATCATCCAATAATAATTCTGTTTTTAATTTTAGCACTGCATACATCTATAGGATTGCATCCAAAAAATATATAATAATAATAAAAAGTGGAAAGTGAAGATTACAAAAGGCAGAAATTTTATTATTGCTTGAACTCATATATAGAAAGTTATACATCCCATGTTACAAAAAAACAGCAAAATACATGGCTGCATTGCTAGGCCCATTTGAGGTGCTTTTTATTCCAATCTTCACTCTCCAGAGACAATGACCTTGAAGGGAGGAGTGCACAACCTGCAGGATCAAGCATAAAGGGTAAAGGAAATGTTCCCCATACTCTAAAGTATGAACATTATGGATTAATGTACATACTAAAAGAGTGAGAAAAGCAGAATGAATTGCCTGGGGAGAAGAGTTTGTTGTTGGCTATTTGAGTTGCAGGGGATGAGATTTATTCTCACCCCTGAAATGTCAATGGAGCCTTGGGAAGCAGGAAAATAGGTCAGTATATAGAAGCATAAAAAGGAAACATGAAAAGAACAGCAACAGGTACAAATACTGATCAATCAACTGGACTCAAGACAGCAACAAGAAGAAAAAGCTTGACATGGATATTTAAAGGAGAGTCACTAATGAGCAAGGATGTCAGTTTACATATTACCTTGTGATGGTATCAAAACAGCAGTAGGGGAATTGAAAAGCAGCACAGGGGTGTCATTTGGGTATTTGACAGGATAATATGCTCAAATATGCAAAACAATGTTCAATTACCACTGTAATGAGGTTCGCAAAAGCACAAGCAGCAGCATGGAGAGATAAAGTCCAAGTAAAAGCAAAGCAAAGTAAATTACTAAGTGCAGCAAAGAGAATTGAGCAAGGCAAGCTAGTGGTAGGGGCATTTTCCATTCATAGCATTCAAGTTCAATTTTGTAGTCAACACAGAGAAAGCAAGGTCAAGAGAGGTTGGTACAAAACAAGCAGGTTTAAAACAGAACTTGGTGTTCCAAAAGATCAAAAAAGGAAACATTTGCCTTGGCATTTCTAGCATCATTCACTTGTTTGCACTTTTAAAAAAACAGTTCACTGCATCTCAAAACTTAGCCATATACATTTTCAGTTCACTACATTTTTAACATACATATGAAAGCCTTTCCTAGATATCATGCACTTCCAATTTCAGCGTAGTGTCATCATTCTCTTATATACATTTTCGAGTCATAGCAGCATACATTTTTCAGGTAGCAATTAGAGTCTAGAAAATAAAGAGGGACATCACTTTTCTTCCTTACTTTTTCCATTTCAGGACATATTATCAAATTCCAAATTCAGTCATCACAATTTAAGGTTACATTGCATGGCATTTTCAGAGGATCTCAATTCCTACTCAGATTAGCATTCCAACATTTAGTTAATCACCTCAGTTTCATTCATTTTTTGTTATGTGCCATTGCATTTTAACTAGTATGATAGAGAATAAGGAGCAGATTCAATTCACAATGTAGCCAATAAACCACCAATAGGCACATTTTTCATAAACGTGCTAATTTCCTAAGCATGGCAAAAAAACGAACAGAGAGAGAGGGATACCTGAGGAGATTTTTCTTCCTCGCCAGCTCATTCTAGAAGCTTATCCACAACAGAGTGCCCTCCCTGCACAAGAGGACAAAGATGGTTAACTGGAAAAAGAAGAAAAAAAGGAAAAATAAAAAAGAAAATACAGTTGGCGAGAGTTGTTGGGGGGGATTCATAGAACCAAGATTTTACCTCTCTCAGAAAAAAAGGGAAAGCGCTCCGATTCTAAAACCAAAAAAAAACGCTCCCCTTTCCCATTCAAAAAGAACACATAATCCTTCCCACTCTTAAAACCAGAAAATCGTCCCCATTTTTCACGAGAAGATCCATACATATACACACAAAAATCCAGAATTCTTCTTCCAAAGAGATCATTTTCTTTTGCACGCGCCCTCTCAATTCAAGAAAATCACATCCACTGAACCATACACACAAAGCTTAAAGATGAAAAATGACACCTTGTGAGTACACATCGAACCCAACATCCATAAGACTTACCTTTCACTATTTGAGCCTCGAGTTTATGCCCATCAAAAGGGTTTAGATTCGAGGTATTCTTCATCGAATTAAAGTGGGTGTTTTGAAAGCACGAAGCTTGAGCGAGTTTTTAGTTGTTTCGAGGCCTGTTAGTGTCGGGTTCCAGTTTGTGGATCTAAAGAAATCGAAGGAAGGCACTGGTTGAGATCTGGGTTGCAGGCGAGTGGAGGTTTGAAACCTTGAAGGGCGGCTAGGGTTTCGATTTGGGAAGAGAAGGGTCGAGGAAGAAGAAGAAGAAAGGAAATCAGCAATTTAAGTCTCCAATCGTCCTAAACGACACCGTTTAGGTAAGTCTTCTTATAATCCTTTCAATTTTATTCGCTGCTTTTCAATTTTTGCAATTTAGGGGCTGACCATGTTTAATTGTTGCAATTTGAGGCTTGTTTGTGTTGATTTGCTTCAATTTAGGACTTGATTGTTATATTTTTATGATAAAGTTAATAGATTTAGCTCATTTTTACTCTTGAGTAAACTTTCCCATGTTAAATATAAGTAAAAACCTAGCTTTTTTTTTAAGATTGAAATTTTGAAT
The DNA here is from genome assembly GCA_001974825.2 of Corchorus olitorius. NCBI lineage: Eukaryota > Viridiplantae > Streptophyta > Magnoliopsida > Malvales > Malvaceae > Corchorus > Corchorus olitorius. The sequence goes on along the minus strand of AWUE01015923.1, from coordinate 1,164 downwards.
ATTTGTTAAATGATTTTGTCTTAGTTTAAAGTCTTTTGATTGGGGTCAATTTTATGGTCATGAGTGATTTTAAAGTTAATCCTTTAGTCTAAAGATTAGATTTTTTGTTCAAATAATTGGCTTAAATTAGTATGTATATGGTTAAAGATAGAACCTTTATTTGAAAATGGCTAGCAAATCCTCAAGTTTAAACTTCTAGGTCAAAATCAATTTAGAATTGAAGCTTTTTTTTGTCTAATGGTGAGATTCTTTTAAAGTTCATATTAACTCGAAATGATTCTTGGATCCCATTTCGAGACTCTTTTAATTGGAAAAATCAAAACTTAGTTCAAAGTTTAAATTTTTAAGCTAAAGTTTGCTTGGAAGTTTAAGGACATTTTTGAGCTAATTTTATTTTGAAAATACAATTTTGAGCTAAAGAATTTGATCTTTTAAATTGAAAATGATTCGAAAAAGGGGATTGATGAATTATTCTGGATTAGTATCTACTTAAAAGTAAGTCTTTCTTTAGAAGTTTGATTTCCTTTAAGTTTGAGTTAATTGAAGGGTTGCTTTAGGTTCCATGTGCTAAATTCCTTTAATTGGATGTTTTAATTTTGGAGGTATTGTGATTGGTGCATTTTAGTCCTTATTTATATAATCTGTGTTCTATGCTTTTGAAATTCACTGATCGTTTTCTTTAGTGTGCAGAAAGGTCCCCAGTAGACCCAGTCCGGCCTATAAGTTTTTATTTCTTTTAGTTGTTGTTAATTTGTTAATTTGGTCCAATCGGGCTTTAGTTTGTAATAATTTAGTAAAGTAGAACTTAATTGCATGCATATCATATTTACTCGTCATCGATTATATCTGTTTGCATATCATGCCACTTTAATTCAGTTAATGACCGTAACCCTTCCGAAGAAGGGGCATTCAGTGAGTGATCGAGTTTTCGGGGCCACTGAATGTCTCCGAGGATGAGACGGCTCTTCTCGGGATGCATCGGGGCTCCGAGCACATATCCCGGGAAGTGCTTTCAAAAACCCGGTTACGTGAGTTAACTTAAATAACCGGACTTTGCATTCATCATTTGCATACATGCATCGATATAGAGATAGAAAAGATCAAAATCAAAAACGAAAAAGACTAAAAGAGACTGTAAAAGCATTTTCAAAAAAGGTTTTAAAA
>AWUE01015922.1:0-37905 GCA_001974825.2 Corchorus olitorius | reverse complement strand
TGCCGATTTAGTCACAGAAAGAGTCTTTAACTCTTAGAACTATTCTGAAGTTAAATTAAGCCTTAGTTGGGCACGTTTATGAGTTTTTGGATTTCTAATTTTATTTTATCTTTATTAGCATTGTTTTAATTGAGTTTTAATTCTAATGACTTTGATTTTTGGTTCCCTCCACTAGGCGACAGAGACGCCGGACGGGACGCTTGATTTGGCTCACAGAGGACGGATCTTGGGGGTATACAAGACCCCAAACTGTGAGTGGGCTTCCTTCAACGGAGAACCCGTTGAGGAAACTATTTTTATTACTGTTTTATTTACGTGTTTTATAAATGATTTTTATTAAACTATTTTTGGGTGCATGAGCAAACCTTAAAACGATTTTGAGCAATTGAAAAGCATACGGGGACTCGTGGATTGGACGAAATCCAGGGAGTACGTATGGCTTGTTTTGGTGGCTTACTAGCTAGTACTGAGACGTATTAGGCGGACCATGGTTATTGTGTTATGGATCCACATGGTCCGTCGGCTCAAGGTCCGACACGCAAGCTAGTCGTTGGCGTGTGCATGGGAGAGCCAAACTGGGTGTGTTGCGGCCACCACGCAATGCCGGATCCAGGCCAACGTCAGGGGGACGGGCATGGTTTGTATTTATAACATGATATGACGAAAATGCCCCTGACGGTTCCGGAAGTTGACTTGGGCCAAGGTTACTTCGAATATGATTTGATGGCAGCCCTCTTGCATGGTTTTAAACCGAGAACTGAATTTTGACACATGGGTTTGATTTTACCGATTGTTTATTTTATAAACTGGCTTTATAAATTGTTTTGGTCGTGAGTGCACCCCACCCTCTTCAGGTTCTCTTTTGAGGGTGGCTCACTCACTGGGTACATATTTTGTACTCACCCGCTATTGTTGTTGTGATTTCAGGGTCTTAGATTCGAGTTCTCCTTGTTGTGACGAGTCGGTGGCTTAGGAGACCAGTTTTCTCCGTAGAGGTACTACTCACTACGTATGGGTTCCACTGGCAGCTGTAATCTATCCGTTATTTTCTTTTATTTCCTTTTGGATTTGACTTTGTTGGTAATGCTTGATCATGCTTCCGCTGAGAGGAAAATTCTTGACTTAAATGTTCATTTCTTTGGATTTGAGCCTGAGGCTCTAATGTTAATGTTTGGATTTTGGAACTATGTTTTACATCTTATTTACTTTTGAACTGTTTATTGTTGTTTTGTTTTGGCCTTGATACTGACGCTTCGCGAGACCTCGTGTGCGTGTGACGCGCGGCACGTATTTCAAGGTATCGTGGCGGTTGTCCGTGCTCGATTCCGAGTCGAGGCGTGACACAATGACTCGCCTCTTAATACCCAAATGACTTAAACAACTTACATTGATGACATTGCCTTCGTTGTTGAAGCGTAGCTCACCATCGACTTCAACTCCTTCATTAATTAAAATCTTGCTAATCAACAATGGAAAAACAAAGGTCTTATCATCATAGGTGGGTTTGACAACTTCCCACATCCTTGAGAGCAACAACCTAGCCATTGGTATTCCATTACAACGGCCTAATCCATGACAAAGCTTATCCACAACATAGAAGTCTTCAATGTGAAGCTTATGCTTGTTACTACTCCTAGGATTGACATTATGATGTAGCAAATAACACACAAGTATATCCCTAGGTTCCATGTACTTGACCTTTACTTCCCCATTACCTTGGTTGTCCATACCAAGAGGAATGTTAAATCTTCGCAAAGCATCATTCCTTTTCCATGTACTCTCGGTAGCGGTCTTTTGTTCTCCATCAACATAAGTGAAATAGAACATACTACCCTCATAATTCAAGCCAAGCAATTGACACAAATATTCCTCATCAACCACAATGTATTTACTTTTCACCATTGTGTTGATGGTGTACTCATGTCCATCACGATCCTTGTCCATATTTGCATAAAATTGCTTCACCGAATCGGGGTAGTAGTATCCATCCACTTGAAGAAGTGACTCCCATCCTCTATTGACAAACAAGGGGCCAACTCCAAGTTCTTGATTAATGTTGGTTGGAAGTACTTTCGCTATGATGAAAATTGGTGGCGGCAAAAATTGGTGGCGGCACATCAAGGAATGGTTGAGCGGCATTGTCTTCCTCATTTGGTGGGGCTTGTGACGTTGAAGCTCTTGTTCTCACTCTCCTTGACATTTGTTCGAACACTTGGTGGGCACTAGCTAACCTTGTAGGGTTTCTTGAAAAATCTCTCTTGAAGATCCAATGTAGCGCTTCCCAATGCTCAAATACTCCTCAATCAACTCCAAAATGATCTCTTGTCTCCTTTCTAACCACTCCAAACAAAAATCCAAAGAAATCTACAACTTCTCCAAAACTTGAAAATTTGATGAATTTGATGGAAAAGGTGTTGGATAATCTAATGGGTAAGTGTTTTTGGGTGATAAAAAGATGAAGGAAATGATTTGTAAGTGATGAAGTAGTGAAATTGATGATTAAAGTGAGTGAATTTGTGAACAAAGGTAATAGAAGAAAAATGAAATGGGATTTGGGTTGGAGATGGGTGTTGGAGAATTGAAGATGGGCGATGGGTGGTATTTATAGTGTGAGAAATTGGATGTGGCTGTTGGGAGTTGAGAGGTTCGGCTTGGCACTTGGATGGTCGGCATTGTCCTAGCTCAGTGTTCGGCACCTGGGTGCTCAGGCTTTCTAGCTGGGGGTTCAGGCAAACTGTCTGGACGCCCAGCTAGAGTCGGGCTCTAGTGCTGGTGCTGGCTTGGTGCAGGGCAGCTGGGGGCTGTGGCTTACGAGGTGAGTGTACAGGCAATCTGCCTGGGAGCCCATCTGGAATCGGGTTTTGCTCCTTGGTGCTTCCCATTTGCATTTTTGCTTGCAAACTTACTTCCAACTTCACCACTTACTATCATCCAAACTTGTGCAAAAATTCCCAAAAATCTTTCAATCTAAGAACACTTATCTCTTACCAAAAATACATATGAAAAAAATTCAATTCAAGGAGTAAATAATCAATCTCAATATGCATCAATCAACAATCAAAGCATATGAAATTAAATGGGAGTTAAGAAACCTTCTCTTTTTTTGCAAGCATATGCTCCATTTGCTATCTTCATGTGTGCTTCCTCCACTTGTCTCCATTTGCTTGTAATACTCCTCAATTTGAATCTACATAGAAAATTCAAAACATGAAAATGCAAAATGATCTATAAATAATAAAAATTAGAAAGAAGGATAGATGTTAGTTTCTTGGGTTGCCTCCCAAGTAGCGCCTTCATTTATTGTCTTTGGCTAGACATCCTCGAGGACTCTTATTCCCCATGTGGGAAGGAATGTTTAGTGTGCTCCTTCAATAAGTCCACGATGATGTTGAGAGTGTCACTCATAGCTTTGAAAAGTTCAAGTATGGCTTCTTCGAATTTGAGTAACTTCTCTCGAGCTTCCTTCATATCCTTGTTAACATCTTCACGCGTGTTGATGGAAATTTCGCCTCTTTCTCCAAGCTTTTCCTTGTCTTTCTTCTTTGTCCAACTTGGAGGTGCAATTTCTTGAGTCAAAGCTTACAATGCTTTATATGCGTCTTCACAAGTACGATCGAACAAGGGTATGTCATTGATGCTATCCACAAGAATTTGATCATCAACTCCTAATCCTTGATAGAAATATTCGATCAAAATTCCTTGGGGTATGGCATGTTGAGGACAGTCTTCACAAAGCTTTTTGAATCTTTCCCAAGCTAGGTAAAAATTCTCATCCTTGCGTTGTCGAAAACTTGCAATCCTTTGTCTCCCCTTTGCAATTTGCTCTTTGTCATGGTTGAAGATGCTTCACCTAACTCTTTCTTTACCCACTTTTCCACTACACAAACAAAATCATTAGTTTTCAAAGATAAATTAGATGAAATTTTAGGATGAATAACTTCACCATCAAACTCCATTGTCAATGAACCATCGAAAACATCGATCTTGGTGTGAGAGGTCCTTAGGAAAGGTCTTCCTAATAAGAGAGGGCATTGATCCTTTGAAATTTCTCCTTCCATTTCCATAACAAAAATGTCAATAGGAAAAATTAAATGTTGCACTTTAATCAAAATATTCTCTAGCACACCCTTGGGATGTACCAAAGATCCATCAGCCAATTGAAGAACAACATCAGTGTATTTTAAAGGACCAATATTTAAAGTTTGATAGAAAGAATAAGGCATGACACTCAAAGATGCTCCTAAGTCAAGCATAGCATTTTCAATGATATTATTTCCAATTGAACAAGTAATTGAAAACATACCTGGATCCTTGCATTTAGGAGGTAAATGTTTTTGCAAAACAACAGAAACTGTTGCTCCAAAATTCAACTTACCTTGTAACCTCTTCTTGTTTGTACACAATTGCTTAAGAAGCTTTGCATACCTTGGCACTTGTTGAATTGCATCAAGAAATGGGATGTTGACCTCGACCTTTCGAAAAATATCCAAGATGTCTTGATCATCATCTTCTTTCTTTTATCCCTTCAATTTCATTGGAAAAGGCTCCTTCTTTGAATCCAATTTGGGCTTGACAATAGAAGTTTCCTTGGCTTCATCTTCAATCTCGACTTCTTCCACTAGCACATGCAATTCATCTTCGTTCTTGCTTGTCCCTTCATCCATTGTGGGCTTATTTGGATATGGTTCTTCCAACTCCTTTCCACTTCTCAAGGTAATAGCATTCACATTTTCTTTAGGAGGCACTTTTGATTGAGATGGGATCTTGTTTTGGCTTTGTGCTTTGAGCTCACTCACATCACTAGCCAATTGACCTATTTGCTTCTTTATGATCTCCATGGTCTCTTTCATTTGTTGCATTCCTTCAGAATAATGTGAGGATGGCTAAAAATTAGGCCTTGGATAGTTGTTTGGCCTTGCTTGGTAAGTACCTTGGTTCCCATAAGAATTGTAGCTTCTTGGAAATGGCTCTTGCTTCCTTTGAAATCCCTCTTGCATTCCTAAAGCATTGACTTCTTCAACATCATCTTCGACCAAACTTGGCACACTTGAAAAAAGTTCGATTTGAACAAATCAGTGAGCAAAGCAATTTGTTGATTTGTCTCTTCAACACGTTGCTCCAATGTAGAGGAATGGGTTGAGACTTCATTAATCCTTCTTATGTTTCCATCTCTTTGTGCACAACTCTCGCGAGTACCAAATTGTTGTGTGTTTGCAGCCATGTTCTCGATCAAAGTCCAAGCATTGGTGGGAGTTTTGTCGATGAAAGCTCCTCCACTTGCAGAGTCTATGGAAGATCTATCAAATGGGAGTAAACCTTCATAGAAGTACTGAATTAGCCATTGTTCAGGAATCTGATGATTTGGACAACTTGAGCACAATCTCTTGAAACGTTCCCAAAACTCTTACATTGTCTCGCCTTAGGATTGCTTAATTCCACTTATCTCCTTTCTTATGCTTGATACTTTATGAGCAGGAAAGGATTTCTCCAAAAACATTTTCTTAAGGCTCGTCCAAGAAGTGATTGAACCACTAGGCATGTAGTACAACCAATCCTTTGCACGATCCATAAGGGTAAAAGGAAAGTTCTAAGTTTAAATTGATCCTCAGAAATACCTTGCATCTTCATGGATGAACAAGCAATTTGAAAATCAGTGAGATGTCGATGTGGATCTTCTCCAGGTATACCATGGAATTTTGGCAATAACTGAATGAATCCAGACTTGATCTCAAAATTTTCTTCATTGGTTGGATATTAAATTGCTAAGCGCTGAGTAGCCACGTTTGGGGTAGCAAGTTCCCTCAAAGTCCTAGCATCATTGTTGTCTCTTTCGGCCATGTTTTCTCTTGGGGGTTGTGGTTCCAAAGTTTAAGAAGAAGTGGTGGAACGTAGAAAGCTAGCTTGTGAACTTGATGTTGACGAATCTCCTCCTTGCTATCGACTCAAATTCTCCCTCCTTAGTGTAAAGAGTGTACGTTCGGGCTTAGGATTGAATTCTAAGTTTTTAGTCCACTACTCCTTGTATTTGGCATACAACTCCTAGAAAGAATTTAAACGAAAAATTCAACAATTAAAAGTAACCACGAAAAATAAACAAAAAGAAAAGAAAAAGAAAAATAACGAAAAATAAAAAGATAAGGGTAAGAAATTCTTAGGTAGTAATTTGTCTTCAATCTTCTTGTTGCTTCCTTCCTTCCCTGGCAACGGCGCCAAAATTGTGATCGGTCGTTGAACAAATCACAAGATAAATCCCCACAAACCAATAACTAATAGCTGGGGCAAGTAGGGTCGAATCCCACAGAGAAGGTGGAAACAAATTAAATCCAAATTACACTAAAGAAAGTCTTACTAATATGGGATTTTTATGGGTTTTTCAAAATAGGGAAATTAAACTAGAAAACAATAAAATAGAACTAAACTAAAGATCTAGAGAATAGTTTAAGAAAAGCAATTGATTAAAAACATACTTCTTCGCCTTTAGGTAATTATTTTGATCTAATAAATCATGGATCATGGACACAAAGCATTAATTTGACTCAAATTGCAATCAATTAAGAATCATAAATTACCCCAAATCGATATATAGCCTAAGACGTAGACATCAATTTTCATTGGAATAAAGTAATCCTCTTAATATCTTAAACAACTCCACTTGAATAATTGGTATAGGAGAGGAATACTCAACCCTCCAACATGCTAATAAAACTTCGTCCGCATCTTTGCCAAAACTAATTTCTATTGTTTCTAATCAAGCATCCCCCTGGGAAGAATCATATAACAAGCATTAAGATTTACTTTTCCGCATGCATGATAAATCAATACCAAACTCATCTACATCTATTACCATCTCGGCCTATAGATTTCAACAAGGTTTGATAATCTCATTGAACCTAGGACTCCTAGAATTAACAATTGTCACTTGGACCAACATTAGTTTGACTCAAGCCAACTTGAATCTAACTATAGCATTCATAAATCTCAACATAAGTTGCGCACCAAATCAATCAAAATATGAACACATAAGATGAAGTACAGGGATAAGAAGCATATTCAAACAAAAAAATCAAATTATTATGAACAAAAGTCTCACCATAGATTCATTGATCAAAAATACCTAAGGAAAAGAAGTATAAGAGTTTAGCTACTCATGGATTGTTTCCAATCCATGAGAGACTGGAAAACTTACAAAGAAAATAGGAAGAGAAGAGGGAGGCGGCGGCCTCCTCTTCAAAACCGCAAATCCTAAGAATAAAAAGAGATAAAAACTTTGCTTCTCGTATGCTAGGGTTCTAGGATAAGAGGGTATATATAGGGGGTTGCCTAGGGTTTAATTTAGAGTTGTAGATGACTTAAACTAACCCTAGTGACGTTCTGGGCTGTTCTTCATATCTTCAAGCTGACCCAAATAAGTTATATGGGTTCAATTAATAAAAAACGCAAGTTAGGCCCAGGACAGATTCTGTCCGCAGACTTCAGGGGCATTTTCGTTCATGAAAACGTCAAATCTGGGCTTCGACCAAAACAGGAAAGTTGTAGCTCTCGGAGTTAGCTTTCCAACGCATGTTCAAACGCCTCATTTGGAGCTTTGGATCAAAAGTTATGGCTGTTTTCCCGAACTGTCGTCAAATCTGGAAAGTATTGAAGTAGCTTCAAGAGGAAGTGACATGGAAGTGTCGACGATGGGCTGCTGGGCGCGCGCGGGACAAGGACCCCGACTCCACCTGGGTGCCCACTTGGTTGCCTTGAGCACCCATGTGGTTTGCTTGAGGACCCAGGTGGGCAGTGTCACGACTCCAGCTGGGTGCCCACATGGTTTCGCTGAAGACCCATGTGTTTCGCCTGATCACCCAGATGGGCTGTGTCATAGCTCATCACCTTGACATGTCTTCTTGCCTTGAACTTGTCTTTGCTCCTTTGCCTTGAAAACACCAAGCAATCAACTTTATGACTTTGATAAGCATAAAATTGACTCTTCAAGCTCTTCAATCACAAACATGTTGGCGCTATTCTTCATCCAAAACTTCCTTGGAAAATATTTGTCATAAATCATCCAAAAAGGCTCTACAATACAAAATTGATGATTTTGCACTTTTCTTCTTGTCAACACCTATGAACACAAATATGACCGATATAAGGCATAATCAAGCATAAAACACTCAAAAAGCATAGGAAAAAGCTAATAAAAAGATGTATGATTTTGGTCTGATCATCGACGACTTAATCAGACACGTTGCATAGTGTGGCAGCCATGTAGGCCTCCATCCCCAGGACGTGTAAAGATCAACACTGATGCAGGTTTTAATTGTGATCGAAAGGAAGAAGTATTAGGAGCTGTCATTCGTGATGAGACGGGTCATGTTTTAGTATCTGGTGTAACAAGAATTGCAAGTGTGCCAGATAGCCTGTTTGCTGAAGTTTATGCAATTCGCTTTGCTTTATTGCTCGCTCTCTCGTTTAATCATGTTACTTGTGAGGTTGAGAGTGATAGTCTATTGGCAATTCTAGAGCTTAATAGGCAGTCTGCTTCGTTATGGGAAGGTGGTTCTTTGATTTTTCAGATTAAGCACATTCTTTCTTTTTCGTTTTTTGTTCTTTTCAGCATATTAGTAGATCAGCGAATACTTTGGCTCATAATCTAGCCCGATTTGAATGTAATGTAGGGGCTAATTATGTTTGGTGCGGATTACCTCTGCATGTTTGTAATTGTGATATTTGATATTAATGAAAATTGATCGTTTTACCTCAAAAGTAAGTAATTAAATCAATAAGTAATTACTTATGTGTCATTCAAAATTAATCACTCACTATGTTTCGCAATATGTGTCACCATATTAATATTTTAAATTAATTTCTTAATTGCTTTCACTCCCGGACAATAATCGGGTTATGAGCTAGTAATACCATAAAATCATCTCCTACAAACCCTCCTAATTTATAACTAGGTGCTAAATCTAAAATTAATTTGTTAACTTAATTATTAGGCGGAATAACCGGTGGTAAATCAGTCGGGGCAAAAATCAATTTTCTTTCATATCTAAATTCGAATGAAAACTTGCAAAGAAACTTGCTCATTTTGTGTATACACATGCAATTAAAACCTTAGCTTCACGAGAACAACAAAGAAAAAAAAAAGTTTTTATATCCATATATATTATTAAAATTGTAGAGTCATGTAACATACAGTTGCACTTGCACGCATTTCCCTTTGATTGATATTATTATTATTATTATTTTCTTAACAAAAATATTAACCAAAACGGAGCATGCGCTTAAAAAAGATCAGAATGGCTGCAATGTTCAGAGCCTTTGATCAGAGACAGACTATTCTCGAACACATTTACGAGTTGATGAATATTCCTAATTATTTTCTTTGCCTCGACGGCAACGGTGGAGTTTTAAGCAACCACGTTGGTAGGGATTAGCTTGCTGCGGAGGGCTGTGAACGTTAGGATGGCAGCCGGGATGTGGACCTCCAGGCCTTTCGCAAGGGTCAAGGACCCCTGGCTTGATAGTTGCCGCCGCTGCTTCCGCTTGCTTCGCCACCATCATCATGCTGATTAACACTGCAATGCAAATTAACCATGCCTTCACCTTGGAAAATCCCATGACTCTTTTTGGTTTTTCGATGAAGGATATATATTGGAATTTAATATGAGACATATATAGGTTTTGAATGTGAGCTTTTTGTGGTAGAAAATTTTTCTTTAATTATAGTAGGATTTTGTTATTCTATTATTTGATGAATCCAAAATTAGTACACTAAGTTTAGTCATTTGATTAATTGTAAGGTATATATGAATGAATCTATTAATAAGTACTATGATTAGGATTTGATCCCTAACTAGGATTTCAGTGACCGGATCTCTAACGGTCTCAATTACCAAAAAAGAAAATAATAAGAAAGATTTAAGATTAGCTTGGGGTTATTCCAACTGATTCGTATACAAAAAGATCACAACAATCAAAATATCAAATTCTCCTGCTGTGAAATAAATTAAATTAAATTAAAAAAAATCAAATTCTCCTCATTTCTTCACTTAAATGTCTTGGTCTTGGGCCTTTTTGTGTCTAGCCCACTTCAACTTTTCTTCAGGCTCACTGTACTATACATTATTCCTTGTGACTCTCATATGCTCTTTGCCTCTTTGGGCTTATCTCTACGTGGACCACCATATGATCATTTGACAAACAAATGTTTGTAGGTCTTTTAACCCGAGTACTTAACTCGTTTTCAAATGTTTTATTTTTACAAATATCTTGATATCCGATGATTATATTAAAATCTAATGATATATGATGATTACATTAAAATTTAATTAATTTGGAGTCAAATTAAATATACGAGGAGAAATTCTTCAAATCTGTTTCTAATTGTAGATCTAACAACAATATATTATTACTCTTATTTTCTATGCAAATTATTATTACCATTATTTGTTGTTAATATTATTATTGTTGCTACCAAGTATTACTACTCCCCCGTTCCGAATTAAATGGCCACGTTTGATTTTTTTTGTCAAAAAAAAATCATTTTTGACTATTATTAATGAAAAACTTATATGCAATTAAAATTTTAAAAAATATTTGAAAATTTTAAGTTTTAAATTTTCCAAAGTTTTTGAGTGAACATATCGAATTTCATTAATCAGTGAAATCGAGGTTACAAATGCTAGGAGGTAAACTCCCGCACCGCACGAAATCAACACCAAGTTGTGCCAACCTATGTGCAACTAAATTAGCTTCCTTATCCTTATGAACATGAACAACTGTACAATAATCAAATAAAGAAACTAACTCCCTAATTTCATAATTTAAGCAGCCACTCTCCCACCAGACAGGAGAGGTTTTCACATTTTCCAATACCGCAATTAAACAATCTCTCTCGAAGATACACTGTTGCACATCATATTCCAAAGCTAATTCAAAGCCAAAAAGGATGGCATGTACCTCAGCATATAGGAGACTAAAAATAAAGCTTAGTCATTGTGTAGAACTGACAAAAATCTCACCTCTACTATTTCTAATCACTACACGAAGACCCGCTTGCTTCGTATTAGAACAAAACGAAGCATCAGTATTTATTTTGACAACACCATGAGGCGGAGGTTGCCGACGTTTGATCCTGTTGGGAGCAACACCCCTGTCACCATCTTGTGTCAAACTCTTCAATTGCTGAGTCAATTTTGCCGCCATGATCGATAGAGCAAGAGGCGTTGAACAGTAGTCAGAGTGCAAAGAGTTATTTCAATTCTACCATATAGCCCATAATTGCACCATGACCAGCTCCAATTATCCTAGCATAACTGCTTTGGAGACCAATCGGAACCAGAAAACCTCCAAACTAAACCACTTTTCCACACAATCAGCCAAGGAGCAACTATTTCCCAAACCCGAGTGCTCAAGGGACAGCGGAAAAAAGATATGGAAAATCGATTCATCATGAATTCCACAGACAACACACTGGCCATTAATTTCTAATCCACGATGTTGTAAATTGAGCCTAACTGGCAATAAATTACAAACCAATTGCAAGAAAAAATACCTTGTCTTTGGTGGAGTATTTGAGTTCCACACACTATTCCAAAACTGCCGCTACCTATCATCACACACAACCTTAACTCCCAACAGCCTTCTCGCTACAAAATAAGCAGACTTGACCGTAAAATCACCCAAAGAGGAAGCATTCCAAATCAGAGTGTCAGGCCGTGGTAATTGGGGGATTGGCAGGCACAATATTCGACTAACATCCTCCTCAACAACAGTCTCTACCAACTCCTCAACACGCCATTGTCTTGCCTCAAAATCCATCATTATCGAAACCCTCATATCATCAAGAACGACTCGATCTCGTGGTCTTGGATTAGAGCAAGGAGAAGCATTTAGCCAATTCCCATGCCAAAAGTCCATATTGCCACTCCCAATTCGCCATCTCGACCCAACTATAAGCACCTTCCGACCATCTAGCAGACTTCTCCATATGAAGGAAGGATTATGTCCCAAAGAAGCTGTTAAAAAATCCCTCGTCGGGAAATACTTTGCCTTAATAACACGATAGCATAACGATGTTGGATTATGAAGTAACCTCCAGCACTGTTTTGCTAACAATGCTAAATTACAGGATTCGAAATCACGAAACCCTAGCCCTCCATCCAACTTTGATACACACAACTCCTCCATCTTCCTATTCTCATTTGTACTTCCCCACCAAAACCTCGTCAAGATCATATTTAAATCATGTATGAAGCCTTTAGGGAACCGAAAAACACTCATTAGGTACACTGGTATCGATTGAGCAACTAATTGAATCATAACGGCCTTGCCTGCAATTGAGAACAGCTTAATCTGCCAAGCATTAACACAATGGATCAATCTCTCCTTTATGTACTGGAACTCTCGCTTTTTGGCTTTACCAATCATAATTTGTAACCCAAGGTACTTGTCCCTTTCCAAAATTTGCTGCACTCCTAGCCGATCCATGATAGCCACACAAGTATCATTAGGTATATTCTTACTAAACAAAACCACAGACTTATGAATATCTACTTGTTGACCAGTAGCTTGTTGATTTCTTGAAGAATCTCCAACACAGCATCGCAATCCTCCAAGCAAGCACGCAGAAATTGAATACTGTCATCGGCAAAGAATAGATGTGAGACTCGAGGAGTAGAGCGATTGATGGCTATCCCATAGATGAGATTAATATTACCTGCATGTGTAGGTAAACACGATAATGCTTCCATACAGATCAAAAATAAGTATGGAGATAACAGGTCTTTTTGCCGAATCCCCCGAGTTGGGGTAACGTTGCCACATTGCTTCTCATTTATCAATATGGAATATGAGATCGAACGAACATAAGACATAACAAGAGAAACCCATTTTATACATGCACTGCTCTAGGAAGTTCCACTCCACTCTATCGTAGGCCTTACTCAGGTCCACTTTAAGAGCCATATGCAATCTCTTACCACTCCGCTTATTACTAATAAAGTGGATGGTCTCAAAAGCTATTAGAGCGTTGTCAAAAATCATCCTATCTGGCACAAATGCACTCTGACTCTCTGCAATTATACTGGGCAGAACCAACTTAAGACGATTGGCAATGGTTTTGGAAACAATTTTGAAAATCACATTAGATAAACCTATATGCCAACCTCCATCTTCCAAGACCCATCTGCATCCTCGATTCCCAATATTACATTTTTCTTCCTCCGCGAATTAGCAACAAAGTGAAAATACCTCGTATTCTGATCGCCCTCCTTTAACCATAAAGCCTTGGATCATTGTTGCCACATGACCTCTTCCTGGTGCAGCAGCTCATTCAACTCAAATCTACACTCCTCTAGCCGAGCAGAAGTATCTCTCTCACTATAAAGTGCCGCAAGCTCCTTGCATTTAGTATCCAATTTATACTTAACATTGCCAAATACTCTTTTATTCCAATCAAACAAGGTTGATCCACAAGCTCGAATGTTATCAACAATTCCATTTGTCGGACTTGAGGTCCATGACTCTCGAACCACCTTGTCAAAATCCATATGGGAGCTCCACATTGATTCAAATTTGAAATGTCTCGGCCCATAATTGGATGACATATGGTGTTGTTTAATTGATATCAACAACGGTAGATGATCTGAAACCATTGTTGCCAGATGCCCCTCACTAGAATGTCCAAAACGATCCCACCAAGGCCCAATAACAAGAGTGTGATTAAGACTTTCATAAACCCATTCCCCATGTATTTTCTTATGCCAAGTTAATAACGATCCCAGCACTGGTAAATGTAAAAATTGGCAATCTTCCACTGCCATCCAAAACCCTTCCATTTGGCTTAAAGGTCTAATTGTTCCTTCTTCCTTCTCTTCCGAGCTAAGAATCTCATTAAAATCGCCAGTACATAACCATGGTAGAGGCGTGATAGTCTTCAAAGTTCGAAGTAACATCAACACTATTGAGCCAAAGGAGTGCCAAGCCCCCTGAACGACCCCTACAATCAACAGTCAAACAAGAATCATAACCCAATCGAACCCTAATCCATTCCATAGCATTACTAGTTTTTTTAGTCTCTAACAGAAATAAAATAGAGGACTTATTACAAAAAACAAAAGCAACTAATTCACGAACTGTCCGGGATAGCCCCAAACCCCGACAGTTCCAACTCAATCAATTCATTGCTTCTGGCAAAGATGGTGCCGACCACCCATCCCCGCCAATTGAAATTCACGACCTTGATCAACACCAACATATTCATCGTCAACCAAATAGTTTGCTCCAGCAGCTTCAGCATTCCCAATCGAAACATCGGCATCCTCATGAATTGCTCCCACCTTGTCCGAGATGGCAAGATTCTCACCAGCCGTCGCCGATCCTCTAGCAACCTTATTGACAGCCCCATGTTGGCCTGATATCCTTCCGTGGAAACCAACATCGTAACCCTTAGGCTATAACTCAGCTTCCCTAGAACGTTTCATAGCTCTAGGGTGATTACTTTCCAAGACATAATTGTTTGAAGTCCTCTTCTGCTCGACTTGAAAATTGGAATTTGGTCCCAGAAAATCAAAAGAATAATTGTGCGAGACGCGTGCCGTCTTCTTCCATTTTCTAATTTTCTTGCTCGGAAGGTTGGACTATGCCCCAAAAACAAATGGAGCAGAAGGAGAATACATATCCTCGAGAGGAATAAAAGACTCAGCTCTATGCACCGGGCTCAACTTA
The DNA here is from genome assembly GCA_001974825.2 of Corchorus olitorius. Classification (NCBI taxonomy): domain Eukaryota; kingdom Viridiplantae; phylum Streptophyta; class Magnoliopsida; order Malvales; family Malvaceae; genus Corchorus; species Corchorus olitorius. The sequence goes on along the minus strand of AWUE01015922.1, from coordinate 23,190 downwards.
CCATCCAATCTCCCCATTAAGCCCAAATGGGAAACTTGCAACTTACCTGGCCTCGAAGAAAAAGGCTTAATCCCTGGAATGCATTGGTCTAGAGCAGATTGCCCATTAGCTGGCCCAAACCCATAAACCTTGCTTGCCACCAAACCGTGATCCAATGAATCACCTGACCTTTCCGCAACATGTTTCAACAGCAAAGTTTCCTTTACATCCTGCTGACGACCAATTCTTTCGGCTTGATCTTTGGCAGTTGCTTGTCCAACGCTACTCCATAATCCTCCACCCTGATCTCCAAGATTGAAAGTAGCCACTTTTTCCTTCCCACTCTGCTTAGAAGTAGCCTCACCCTTATCTAACAACCCTTGGTCTTGCATCACTACTTTCCCGCTAAACTTGGAAGCAACTTCACCCGATACTTCTTTGTTGTTGATTGTACGTGCCACCGAACGCCCTCGGAGAAGCATACTGTCAACATGATTTTGAGGTCCTCGTCGGCACTCCGTCGAAGCCCCTCCCTGTACTGGAGAAAGAAACTTCATTGTCTCAATTTCTGGCCAAACGAAAACTAATCTCTGGCCGAACAAACTTACCAGAATTCGTGATTGGAGACTCCGCCTGCAGTTTCCCCTAAAAGATCTCTTCTCGACAAACCCTACGTTTTAAACATGGAAACCGCCACAGGACAATTGGTATCCAAATGGATAATCATACCACAGACCCTACAAAAGGCCGGTGTTTTCTCGTACCGGAACTTAACCTCAGTCTAACCAGTGCGAGTAGAAACCTTCATGAAAGCCTTCAATGGTGTCGTGACATTGATTTCCACACGGATATGAAGATAATACCTTGTGCTTAAATCAACATCCAAAACGCTGCCCATGGTTTCCCCAAGCACTACCCCTATCTTCTCCGTCATCATGCTCAATGGCAGTTTGAAAATTCAAACCCAAAAGGGACAAAGATCAAAAGAAAGATCCTCCGGCGCCTGATTATCCTCATACTCACGAAATACCATTAAAGCTCAATTAAAACACCAAGGTTGATTGACCATGACCATATCTCGCTCCAACTCATCTTCAAATTGGAAGAGGAAAATACGCTCCCCCACCTCCAACATTGTCAAAGTAGATTCCAACTTCCAGGCCTGGAAGAAAGTATTTCGAAGTCCCTCCAAATTTGGTTTTGTTTTGGAGTAGAGCTTACCAAACAGGCCGAACCAAGCAGCATCGCCTCCTGCCTCATCAAGCAAATCCCCCGCAATAACCATAGTGTTTTCCTCCTCTTCTTGTATGGATAGTTTATAGCACAGGTTAGATAGGGTGCCAGTCATTGGAAAAGAAAAGAGAGTCCAGGAAAAGAAAACCCCCTCCCGATTTGCAAAAAAAGAGATTAAACAGACACAATAACTACTATAAACAAAAAGAGCAATAGGATATACATAAGAAGATATAATTATCATCTTTTTGAAAATGAGGGTGAATCGGGGCGATTAGATAAGGGAATCGGATTTCATCAGAAAACTTAAGAGATCCAATGGAATTTAAGGAGGGAAGCTTGTACAAAGACAAGGGAGACTTCCATATAGGAGGGGAAGAAAGGAGGGCCGACGGGAGGGTTTTTTTATGCATCTTTTTCAAATTTTTCAAAGTTTATTTTTAAAAAATTAAAAATTATATTTTTGTAATAATTAATCTATATCTATACTATATATAAAAGTACGAGTTCTTGTAAAACTTTTGAATCGCCCGTTATACCTTTATCTTTCAAATATATTTCTAAACTGCCATTATACAATTAATAAAAGTATTTTATTTTTTTTATAATATTCATTAATCAATATTATACTAATTATCTTAATTTGCATTTCATTAAATCTATTACACCTCTTTTCTGTCCGTGGATAATATAAACGAAAATTATGAAATAAAATCAAACTTAAATTTTCGGTTCGGACTTATCACTTCACATGACTTTTTGTTTGGTAACAACCTAGCCCATGGCCTTAATATAAATTTAATTAAAATTACTATTAAATTAATAATCTCACCATTTGGATTTTATTAAAGTTTTGGATTTGTAAACAAATAATATCACCGTAGAATTTCTTCCTAAACTTCTATATCTACTTAGACTTCTATTATTATGTATTAAACATAAACTCCAAGTTTGTAGCTATATATATATATATAATAAACAATTTTCATAAGAAGAAATACATGATATGATTGAAGAACAAAGACTTCAATATGTTAGGAATACTCGAAAGGAGTTAAAGGCACAAAAGAAAAATCAAGACAAAAGAACAATTGAAGAGTACTACAGAATACCATGAAGAAAATTAGAGAAGTTTCAATTATGAAATTAGTATTTGGTAATTATAGATATCTTTTTTAATTTCATTTGTGTCTATACCTAATTATTTCTAGGTTTAGCTAAAGAAGATAATTGAGATGGTGGCAAACGCTAACTTTTGAGAAGTTAGAGATTTTCTTTCAAAAAAGTATTTGGTGGACAAATTAGAGACAGATATCAATATTATTACCATGTTTTATTTAGTCATTTTATCATGGAAACTATACTGTAAATTCTAATACATTGACACATTCTTTATGTGGACTACAACACCGTGTGGCTGATGATCAAATGCTTGTAGAATCAAGGTAAATATACAAACCACAAAGTTAAAGGTTTTATTAAGTATTTTTTATAATTACATTTTTAATATAATTATATAATAATCTTAATTAACGTTGGATGAACATTAGTAATTTTTTCTGAATATGGAGCTTAAAGTTTTGGATTTTTAAACAAATAATATCAAGTAATAATAGCTTATCTACTATGGCAATCTTATATATATTCAGTATTATATATTAGTCAATTGCTTAAATAATTAAATCAGAGTTTTCTTATTATTTGGTAATATTGATCTAAAAGGGAATACGAGGTGGAGAATACAAAGAAGCTTCACTTGATGAAATCTTACATTGTGAGAAAAACTTGAAGAATTCTTTGCAATTAATTACGGATAAGAAATTAACTTCCCTTATGTCTCTTATGCTTTGAACAGAAAATGCTGGCTAAGCAATACCCATCGTATGGGCAAGGCCAAACAGTAGTACTTCAGGTAATGAAGCATTAATATTAGTTAATTATTAGCAGTAGATAAATCTTTTACCTTATATATATATATATAATGTTAACATTAATTAGAGAGAGATTAAAATGTTGGTTAATTAATTAATGCAGAGACAAGGGCAAGCACCATTAGCATACAACAATGCAGCTGGGAATCAAGAGAAGACTCAAGGGTGTAGGAAAACTACAACAAATCTTTAATGGTGAAAACCATCACCAATAACCCAAGACCATGTTAAATCATAAAGAAATTAATTAAAACTGATGCGGAAGCGTACCTGAAACCATGACTGATCAAAATCTTTGGTCTTTGTGGTTAGATCTTCCAAGTTAGGTCGACGACGGCTATATTTTTCTTAGCTGATGGGAAGTCAAAAAACTTATGCTCTTCTTCTAACTTGGGGACCATAACCCTAGGTATTTATGGGTCCTAATCTTATTTCAACCCATCATGAAATAAACTAAGACTTGGGTTTCTACACATTAAAGGCCCATACTTAATTAGATGATATAAGGCCCAAGACTTTAACCTTATTAGATCACTTTAATTTGGGTTTAACCTTATGATAGCCTGTAAATAATATATAATACATGTATATATATAAACCCATACACTTTAGATTTTTCCAACATTCTCCCACTTGGATAATATATATATATATATATATACTTCCTTAAATTGTATATTATAATATAACCTTATGAGCTCAAAAATTTTGCTATCATTACCAAATGCATCTCCGAATAATCCGGTCCATCAATCATACCAACATAGAATCAAAGTGACTTTCATTACATCTAGCGTAACTAAGACATCAATGGTCACACATGCTACTATAACTGGATGACATGGATCAAGTATGGATATGTAGCATGGAAATTACAAGCAGCGTGATCTCAGCATGCTTATTTCCAACTGGTCCAACCTTATGCTTTATTGAGATTAGTTTCAACGTGAGTTCAGAAACAAAATAAACCAAACACTTTACCGCTAGCTGAAAATAACCTTAACTGAATTTACCAAACCCTTATCCAAATTGACAGTGATATGTGTCTAGTCTGAAAAGCGTCTAAAATACAAACTCCCACTGAAACTTGATATCTTTAAATAACGCAACACCCACATGAACAATGCGCTCATGAAAGACCTTGGGTAGCATTATTCCCTTAGTAAGTGGATCCACAATAATGGAGTTTGTCCTAATGTGCTTTATAGACAACTGTCCACTCTGAACTCTTTTTAATGAAACAATCTCAGATAACTTAAAGTATCTCTCTAGCATTCCAAAAATGTACGCAATATACGAACGCGTACAAACTTGAGTGCACATAAGACTCCCTACAACCAAGGCATGAGCAATTTTCTGCATATCCTTTAATTCAAAGTTATTCTTGGGGCAATGACTTGAACTAAATTTATCTCCTTATCACCTGGTTTTCTATTCTACATGCCAATCCTTTCGAGTATCTTTTGATATAGCTCTTTTGTGATAATCCAAGAATACCTCGAGAGCGATCTCGATGCATCTAAATCCCCAAAACAAAAGAGGTGTAGCCTATATCATTTATGGCAAGCAGTATGTCATTGACATATAAAACCAGAAGAATTTCACTTACTCCCACTAAACTTATGGTACACACAATCATCCGCCAAGTTCATCTCAAAATCAAATGAGATGACAGCTTGGAGAAATTTGGGATACCATTGACGAGATGCATGTATGAGTCCATAGATAGATTTTCATAGTTTGAAAATCATTTGCTTTACATCTATCTACTTTTTAAAGTTAGAACTTTCAATGGCTTGATGAAGTTTGATAAAACCATTTTCCATCAAACCAATGTCAACTTTATGTTCTTGAAAAATGCAATATAATTATCTTAAAATTGCATTTCTCCTCTCTATTGGAATTCCTTAAAGGCATAGGTTTTTGAGGTTGTAGAGTTTGTTTTTCTAAAACAATTGTTAACCTTGGGTAAGAGTTTCAACCACATTGTCTTGATCCAGAATTGCTTCTTGAGCAATGTCGGGAATGGAAACCTGACCCTGATCATTGTCAATAGCAATTAGAGGAATTTCAACATATTCCTCTTTATAGACAAAGTCCTTAATCCTTTCTCCCCCGCAAACTCAACATCCTCAAAGAACCTAGAATTTCTCGTCTCAAAATTTGCCTTAGTAGTAAGATCATAAAACTTGTAACCCCTGTATTTTTAAAAATATTTACTAAAGTAACAACTGATACTCTTGAGTCCAAATACCTTTCATTTAACCTCTAAGGTCTTGCCTTAGTTGGACATCCCCAAATGTGCTAGTGTTGGGTTTTCGCCCATCCTAGACTTATAAGGGGTCTTATCAGTTACTTTAGTTGGAACTCCATTGACTATATACACTGTGGTCTTTAAAGTTTCTCCTTAATGCAATTAACACAAGTATTAGAATTCTGTTAGACACAAGTCTCCTCATTCTCCTTTTGGAGAAGTGACTTAATCTTTTGTGCCATAACAAAGCGGAATTCTCACTGGTTAATTTCCACTTTAAACTTTGTACACTTATTTTCAAGGATTCATTAAACGAAGCAAAAGTATAAACCACATATAGATTATCGTAACCTGATAAAGAATCTGAATCAACCAAAATTTGAACTTTGAAAAAGACTAAATATTATATTTCCAAATGAACAATATAAAACGAATTTGTTCAAAGCAGAAATAGAAATCAAGTTTTATCTAAAAGATGGTACAACCAAAGTCTCAATCAAATCCAAATAAAATCCAGTCCTTTAACAATAATCCAAAATTCCTTATTGCTTCAACTTTCACTAATTTGTTGTCACCCCCACGCAGATGTTTCTTTCACCATCAATTGGTTTTTGGCAATTTAGGCATCCTTGCATAGACACACTGATGTGAGTCGTTGCACCAAAGTCTGGCCACCATGTGTGTCTAAATACTGAAGTTAAATTAACCTTAGAGAAACAAACCAAACCGAGAAGCATACCTTTCTTTGCACGCCATGCGTGATAATTGGTATAATGCTTCTTTATATGACCTTCAGTTTTACAAAAGAAACAGCTAGTTGGATTTTCTTCATTCTGTTCCTTTTGTGTTTCTAGAACTACAGCTTCTTCGGCTTTCTTCCTTTTGTTCCTTTTGTCCTTAGATGTTGTGGCTAAGTGAGCACTTTCTATCTTCTCATGCTTCAACCTTAATTTCCTCTTCTTGGACACAGTGAGAGATGAGCGCATTAAGAGACCATGTCTCCTTTTATAGCTCACTCTAAATTAATTGTACTGTGTCGAAAGAGATATCAAAACCAAATGCACTAACAAGTCTTCGGATACCTCCAACTTGAGTGCCCTTAATTTTGAAGCAATATGAGACATTTCCATAATGTACTCTCTTAGATTTCCTTTTTCTGTGTACCTCATTGAAACAAGGTTTGCCAAAAGTGTACTTGCTTCGGCCTTTTCATTTTTGGCAATTATTTACTCAAGATCCTCAAGGAAATCCTTAGCCGTAGTAATCTTATCGAACACAGCACCCCAAAAAACTTCTGGAATGGCACACTTCATCATCAAGCTCATACGATTTGACCTTTCCCACTTTTCCATCTCCCTCTTTTGCTCATAGGTACTCTTATCATTAAGTGGATCAGGTTTATCAACTCGTAAAGCAAGATCCAAATCCATGACTCCGAGAACAATCAAAATGTTCCCTTGCCATGCCTTAAAGTTTGTGCCATTGAGCATCAAAATTAAATTAACGCTAGCAGAGATATTTGCAGCAGAAGCAGAAACTGAACATAGAATAGAGTAAGTAAAACCGAATTACTCACATCTATAATACCATAATATGCAAAATTGATGTCAGATAATGGTAAGGCCCCATCACAAGATACCCAGCACAACATTAACATTTAGTCTTTGGACAAAAATACTAACTTGTAAGTCCTTGGTGTAGTGATCAAACATTGACAATAAGACATGTCAAACATCAAACCTTTCTTTGGACCGATTTAATGTTCACATGTTATACCGAATAATCATCATATGTTTACCACCACAGGTATGTATGCAGTTCGGGCCAAACACTAACCTTCCTTTGGGCCGATTAATGTTCGCCATGAATAACACACACAGAGAAAACCTTTTAACATTTTAAATTAAATTAATCTTCACAAAAGAGGTTGCTTTGGCAACATGTTGTTTCAATTAATTTAATTTTCAAATGCTTTAAGATACTCAACTTTAGCATAGGCTGTATAACAATGCCACAACTTCAAATCTCCAAATGTAATGACATTAATAATCCTTTCAGCCAACATCTCTATATATGTATTCATAAATTCCATAATCTCAATATATTCAAATAATGGTAAGTCCATCACAAGATACCTAGCACAACATTAATATCTAGTCTTTGGACAAAGATATTAACTTGTAAGTGGTACTCTTGATGCAGTAATAAATATTAAAAATAAAATCCTGTCAAACAATAAGCCTATCTTTGGACTGACCTATTGTTCACATGGCACATCAAACAATTGTTACATCTTTATTACTGCAAGTGTACATGTAATTCGGCCAATTATTAATCTTTTTTTGGGTCGATTAATAACCGCATGAATCACATACACACAACCTTCTTAATATTACAAAATAAATCAATCTACACAAGAGAGGCTACTTTGGTAGCATATTGCTTCAATCAATTTATTCACAATATTAATAACCGAATATACCAATATTTGAATTTGAACCGAATTGATCAATTGAAATTTATCTAAACACTTTCTCATGAGTATAGATTTATATAGAATAAATCAACCAGATTTAATACTATATATACCAGATTAAACACTTTAACATTATATAACAGTTCTATATATACCAGAAATAACATTGCATCCAATGTCCCAAAAATAAATCAACCAATGTCAGACATATCTAGGACCCATAATTTGTTTTGTGAATTTAGAAATAAAATATTCATAAAACCAAATCAAACGTATTACGTGGAGCATGGGGAGCCGATTGAATTGAATTTTGCAACTAAAAAATACATTGCAATTATACTTTAATGATTAATGGAAACCGAATAGAACTTTTTACAGCCAAGTACAAGTATATTGATTCTTTCAATGTATCATACGGGAATGCAAAAATTCAATAGCCAGTAATATTTAACAAAGAAGCCGAACACCTTAACCGGATTTTGGCTCACAAATCCTTTAAACAATTAGATCAAACATATATATAATCAAATACCAAAAGCATGCCGAACCAAAATCCCAAGCAATCATTGATTAAAATAAATTAATTCTCAATGATCTAACATGAAAAACCTAGCTCTGATACCACTTGTAGGAAAACTACAACAAATCTTTAATGGTGAAAACCATCACCAATAACCCAAGACCATGTTAAATTATAAAGAAATTAATTAGAACTGATGCGGACGTACCTGAAACCATGACTGATCAAAAGCTTTGGTCTTTGTCGTTAGATCTTCCAAGTTAGGTCGACGGTGGCTATATTTTTCTTAGTTGATAGGAAGCCAAAAAACTTACGATCTTCTTCTAACTTGGGGATCATAACCCTAGGTATTTACAGGTCTTAATCTTATTTCAACCCATCATGAAATAAACTAAGAGTTGAGTTTCTACACATTAAAGGCCCATACTTAATTAGATGATATAAAGCCCAAGACTTTAACCTTATTAGATCACTTTAACTTGGGCTTAACCTTATGATAGCCTGTAAATAATATAAATACATGTATATATATAAACCCATACAAGTTGGATTTTTCCGACAAAGGGAAGAAAAGATCAAAGGTAAAGGGGTCTTCTTCTAGCAACCTTCCTCAGCTGCTTCCACTGCCTGATAATTGTGATCCTAGGACTTGGCCTTACAGGTTAATTATCAATTAAGTTATCATAATTCAAATTAATAGCTATAATAATTAAGAAAATTTATGAATGAGTTTAATTAATGCATGGCAATCTGACTTTTAATCTTTATGTAGTTTGGATACCCTTATGTGCCACTGCAATCTGAAATCCCACCTGCTTATCCTCCAATTCAGGTATCAATTTTATTGCTATAAAGTTCAAATTCAATCACCCATTTTAAGTATTTAAGTCTTAAAACTGTTAATTGCCTAATTTAACTAAAAAATCTTGTAATATCAGCCTTATTATTTGGATCCCACTACTGTTAGGCTTGGTTTGGGATTGAGTTTGGAGATAAAAAAAAGCTAATTTTCACCTCAAATACAATGCCAAATAAGTCATGGTTTGTGTCAAAAGCTAATTTTCACCGCAAAAGCCAAGCCAACCTCAAAAGCTAATCTCTAGGTGCTTTTGCTTTTCAAAAGTGTTTTTAGACATTAAATGACTAAACTCTCTTAAATATTTTTTCAATTTCTATTTTAATTAGTATCCTTTTTAGACATTTTATCTCTCAACCACATTTTTCTACCATTAATTACATTTTTCAACCCCAATTTTAAAAAGCACTTTTCAGAAACACTTCTTCAAAACCAAGCTTTTTCAAAACTTAACCTCAATCCCAAACTAAGCCTTAGTGCTCAAAATGTGCATCCTGGTATGCTTGGAAACCCATCCACGGTGAGTAAACTTTTCTCTGATTTATGGAATTCCTTCAGGTAGTGTTTGGGAACTATGATTTGGAATTAGATCTGGAATTCAAAATTTGTCATTTGAAATGTATGATTTCCAAATTTATAAATTTGAAATTCTTTGTTTGGATACCAATAATTTGAAATTCTAGTATTTCAAATTTCAAATAAATACATAATAGTAATAAGTAAAATGCGTAATAAATATAAAGAAAAAAAACTCTATGTACAAAAGTTGAAAATTATAGAAATAAAATTAAAATATTAAAATAAATATACAACAATGTAATCATATCATCATATAATACTATAGAGTTAGATATAGAAAATGTATAATATAGACAGTGAGTTAGTATAAAATATATAATTCTTCATTCTTGAAAAAAAAAAATAAAACAAAAACCAATACCATCCTTACGATGTGGAGCGTTTAGCGTGTTTTGAAGAGGCAGAATTTGTTAAATTCCTAGTTTCAAAAGGAATTTGAAATGCTTAAGTTGAAGCCTTCCGAATTTGAGCTGGATTTAGTTCAAATCCAAATCCAACTTATCTTATTGGTTTCCAAACAAGAAATTTGTATTTCAAATTCAAATCCAAATTTTTTAAGTCAAATCAACGTTCCCAAACAGACAATCAATTTTCAATATTTGGAATGATTTCCACAATGTTTTCAAATTATAGACTCAACCTCAACCCATTATGGGGAATCCTGCTATGCCTGTCATTAATCCCTATCAGCAGCCGGTAGCATATGGAACTTCAACTTCGGTATGTTACCAAAACAAACAATTAACATGGCAAAAAGATTAGTTTATATAGTCCAATTTCTAATTACTTTTTACATTTTGGAAATCACAGTACCAACCAATAAGGCCTAACATGATGCATCAACAACTGGGAGGGGTAGGGAGCTCATAAGCGGTATGTGATCATGACAAAAATCAAGACAAGAAGAACAATTGAAGAAGACTAGAGAATACCATGAAGAAAACTAGCGAATTTTTAATTATGAAATTAGTATTTGGTATTTATAGATATCTTTTTTATTTCATTTGTGTGTATACCTAATTATTTTTGGATTTAGCTAAAGAAGATAATTGAGATGGTGGCAAACGCTAACTTTTGAGAAGTTAGAGAATATGGACTCTGCAGCAGGCTCACACACCTAAACCACAAAGTTGAATGCAAAGTCAATCAAAATAAGGAGGAGAAAGCAAATAGAGGTAAAAATTTATTAAGCAATGTCACAGATTTCGTAGATGTAATTTGAAATACATGAACTGAAGGGACATTTGCTTAGGGCTAAGAGTTTTCTTAATTCCCTTTCCCAAATAATATGCCACTATTTTCACGATTAATTGTTTTGATCCCACACTCTCATTGTAGTTTGTACACACGCCAAGCTGTATTAACTATTTTTATTACTTTAACAGAGAATTTTGTATTACAAGTTGTATTAACTATTTTTATTACTTTAATAGAGAATTCTGTCATTATTAACTAAATAACACCTGGAGGAAAGCCAAATCTAGCATGTTCTGGAATCAACCATGAGATATGTGGTAGGATACAAAATCAAGAAACCTTGAAAGTTGGTCATCTAGGAATTTTGTCTTACCATGAGATATGTGGTAGCTAGGGTACAAGATCGAGAAAATATATTAGTATTTTTTAAATATACTTTTATAGTTTTACTCAACTAAAATCTCTATTTTATATTCAATTAAATCTAATATCCTTATACAATTTTATTTTTCTCATTTTACTAATTTAATTAAAAAACTTAGATATATTAGAATTTTTAAAAGATTAACATTGTTTAAACTTTTACAGTTAATCTACTAAAAACTCTATTTTTATTTAATTAAATTCAATATTTTATAAATATTTTATTTTTATCATTTTAAATTAAAAAAATTATAGACGTTTTAGTAGGTATGGACAACTATATGTGGCACTCTCTCGGGTAATTTCCGCATCACTAATCGCAGATGTTTAGACATCGAATTGAATTATGATAGAAGGAAAGAATATAAAGAAAAGGAGTAGTACCAATTCCTGGAAATTTCTTCAACAAAAGTTTTAGTCCAAGTCAAAAAATACAAAAAAAAAAAGCAAAAGGGAACATATACAATTTTCACTTTAAAAAAAACACAATTTCATTATATTAATATTTGGATAACACAAGTTATTAATATTTGATTTTAAATGTCATATGGCCGGCGTGAGGTTGGTCAAACATTTAAGAATATAAATGTAATACATGAAATTTTTTCAATGTTTTTTAATAATCACTTTTAATTAATATATAATTATTATTTAAATATTTGTGATCTCTTTAAGTATTTAAAAATTACTTTTATCCACAAACGTTGTGCCATGTACAATGCATGTGAAGGTAAAAACTAGTGATTAAAAATGGTTTAATTTAACAAAAAAAAAATCAAAAGCGACCATTCAATTTGGAAGGAAGCATTAATTATGGGCAATATTTTATCCCTCCATTCCATGAAAAAAAACTATGGAAAAAAATATAGAATGGTGACATACTCACATAAGCAATCATCGGAAGACAGCGTTATTACTACTAATAATAAATTAATAATATAACCTAACCGTACTTATCAAAACCTGCAAACTTTTTCAATAAATCCAGGAAGTAAGACGTCAAAACACATGATCCATAGTAAAAAATACAAATACAATGGGTGCTTGTTTTTATAGGCCAGAAATACAATGGGTGCTTTGGTTTCCACTTTTCTTGCTTAAATGCAATTGCCCCTATCTTGTTTGCCCCCTCTCTCCTTCACTCTCCTTATCTTATCCCCCAAATTCAATCAATTCCATTTTATCTTTGATTTCATCACTACCCTATGTATCAAAGTTCATTGAACCCACCCTACCTTCCCCACGCTCAAAACCATAAAATCGTTTTTGGTATTAGCCATTGATATCCGGTAACCACATTAAACCCAGATTAATCCGGAATTAGATCGAAAAGCTCTACCAACAGCAGTTGTTCACCATTTACACGATTCGAATCCAAAATCTTAATTAAATAAATAATATCGAGCTCATCTTTCTCAACCCAACGTGTGTGGATTCAAAACCAAAATATCTCATCATTCACCATCAGATCTTTAACCAATTCTTTCGCATTTTTTTCTCTTTTGGGACCATGTTGGCCAGCCAGCCAGCAAGTGTTATTTCTTCCAATAACAAAAGATCTTCTCAATGCTACTTGCTGGTCAATTTGCTGCCTACCCTTTTCTCCACGTGGCAGATTGTACACAAGATAGCATCCACCTCAGGGTAACCATAGCATCTCTCTTTCTAATTTTATCCTTTGGGGACTCGAAAAAAGAGAAGTTAGTTTTTTAGTCCAAAAGGGTCTTCAAAAACCAAAACCCTATCCGAATAGCATCTTTTAAAACAAACATAAAAGCCATAAGCTCATCATAAAAAAACCATAAACCTCTCCCTCTCCTGACCTTTCCACTCTGCCTTCCCAATTCAGAATTTCCAATAATCCCAAAGCATATTCGATTTACAGTTGATGGACCATAGTCTCTCCCTCCACAAGGCCCCTTCTCTCTCTTCGTTTTTACCGTTTAAGGTAAAAATTTCCCAGGGGGCCCATAATTTTACCCCTCCGAATTCACTTTCCAACTCCACTTTTACCCGTCGGGGACCGGCGAGGACTGGCTTTCCTTCGACTTCTTTCGATCATCGGAAGGTACCGTCGGTGAAAGCCAGCGCCGGTGCTAGCCACTGCGACTTTAGTAGCTTGAACGCGCCACTTGAGCCTAGGTCGCCTCCTGGAAAGTTCTTAAGCAGCGTTCTTCAGAACCAACCACAGTTCTTCCACTTTGCTGCCGCCGATGAACTTAAACAACTCGCCGATGATCGTGATGCTGCCTTGGCTCGTATGTTCCTCAGTTCTGATTCGGATGAAGCCTCTCTTCACAGGTTTGTATAGCAATTGGGTTTCTTTAGTATACTTATAAAGTTGTTTAATTTTTGTATCTTCTTTGAAAGCGTTGTTTATGTTGTTAACTTGTACCTTGGGAAGTTCTTATCATGATGTAGGAAGCTTGTTTTAGTGGTATAGAGTTGTTATTACGTGATGGGTCTTATTTAGTAGATCATGTGTAGTGAAAAGTTGATTTAGCAATTATGCCCATTTGATATCAATCAAGTTCAAATATGTTCGACTCTGGAATGGCCATCCAACAATGTTTTTGAATTGAATTGAACACAAATTATATGGCATAAATGTTAAATCATTTGCAAGCATGGTCTACTAAATGAGATCCATCATATAATAAGTCTCTTTGGATTGATCCTTTGGTTACTTGTTCAAGGTCACTTATGATAGTTCATTTGTGATGTTAAAAGTGTGGTAGGAAGAAGGGTTAGCTATGTCAGTCTCTTTTAATGGTTTTTTGCCTTTAGATGTCATTTTCCCTAGTACCTTGTAGATCAGCTATGCTGATTCTCTTAAAATAGAGTTATTTGACCAGAATCTTCTAGGGTTATAGTGGTATTATCAATGGTATATGGCTATTATCTCTTGGTTGGCATTGCAACATTTATTTGGCTGTTTCAATTTCATTTAATATGGATCAATTCTCAATTTTTATTATATTTATTTTGCAGTCAGCCCTTTGGTAAATATCCTCCATGCTTATTAACTTCTTACTTTCATAATACTTTCATAGTATAGAAGCCATCTTTCCTCTTTTATCATGATGCATTACCTGAGGATCTTCCTACATAAATATTTGACCATAAGATGTGGCAGTGTTTCATCTTTGCTAATTGAGCATCACTTCCACTGGAGAGTCACTCATGCATGTTGTGAAAATCACATACAGTTTGCTCATCTTTGCCAAAGCTATGGTCTTTCTCATTCTGTTTTTAGTCCCCAAATAATTATTGAAGTAGAGTTTTCAGTTCTTTCCCTCTAAAGTTTTGTTTTCGTGCATGTAAAAGCTTGAGAAAGTTTATGATATTTATAAGCAGATTGACACTATCCAGTTCTTAGGAGTCTTAAATAGGCAGCCTACAAATGGGTTTTGACAAGTCTAATGCAGTGCTGATGGGATACTTCTTCCCCTGTTTCTATCATTGTTGAAGAAAAAGTGCAACAATGATATTTGATTGAACTAGCAATTTTTATTATGATTGAACTAGCAATTTTTATTATGATTGAACTGGACTTTAAAATGGTATTCACACTTAATTGCATCTCTTTCTGACCATAAATATGTAACTTGCATTTTTATACCTGCTCGCTCGCAAAATTTTCTTGGTAGTCTGTGGAACTTTTATGTTGGCTTGGATGAGAAAAGAAGTTTATTGTATTTTATGTTTTATGGTGATATCAATTAGCTTTCTGGCACAATGGCAATTTTCTTCGCTGAAAGGGAGCCTCTCCAAATCCCTGGCTTGACACGTTTTACTATGCATCGAGGCAATGGTTGTTGTAGTAGTAACCAGCAGTGAAGTAGGTGTTATTTTAGCTGGCAATTTTATCACCCTAATTCGTATGTTGGATCCTTCGACTCTGAAGATGGTTAATATTACTATATGTGTTGTTTTGTTTTCTCACCTAATTAGATTTTCTTAAATGGCAGACGGATTGCTGAACTGAAAGAGCGCCAGTGCCAAGCGGCTGTGCAAGATGTCATGTATATGTTAATCTTCTACAAATTCTCTGAAATCAGAGTTCCTTTGGTCCCAAAGCTCTCCCGGTGTATTTACAATGGTAGACTTGAGATATGGCCTTCAAGAGACTGGGAGCTAGAGTCCATCCACAGTGTTGAGGTCTTGCAGATGGTTAGGGAACATGTGAGTACTGTTATCGGCTTGAGAGTGAACTCCAGTGTCACAGACAATTGGGCTACTACTGAGATCCAACGGCTCCAACTAGGCCGAGTTTATGCAGCCTCCATCCTGTATGGGTATTTTCTGAAATCCGCCTGCTCTAGGCACCAATTGGAAAGATGCCTAGCTTTGGCTCATCAAAAAGGTCTCAATCGTAGGAACTCCCTTCAGTTTCCAGATCTGTTGCCGTGTGGATTTAAAAGTCTGGTATTTGGCCATGCCAGTGACATGCAATCTGTTCCATTGGGTCAAGGGCTAGGTAAACAGGAAAAGAATATTGAAGAATTAAGGGGTTATGTGATGGGATTTGACCCTGAGACATTGCAGAGGTGTGCCAAACTGAAATCAAAAGAGGCTGTAAATTTGATTGAGAGGCACAGCTCTGCACTCTTTGGAGACGAGCGGACAGGTATGCTGGATACAGATGAGGTGATTCTGACTTCTTTTTCAAGCCTGAAGAGATTAGTTCTGGAAGCTGTTGCCTTTGGTTCTTTCCTGTGGGACATAGAAGAGTATGTTGACACTGTGTATAAGCTGAAGGACAACTGATTGCGGAGAAGAGGAGAGTTTACTCAGATATAGCTGTTGAGTGAAGTCTTTTTGTACAGAGGAGTTATATTTTCGGCTTCATTGCTTTGGCTTAAAGCGGCAAGTGGTTCTCATTGTATAGTTATAAGTTGGTATAAGAAATAATAATGTATATAATAACTTTTCTAATGTCGCTTGTTGCATCGGTAGAGCAATCACCGGTACTCGTATATGTTTGTAATTAGTTTATCGATGAGTTGATGACAAGTTTGATAGTTGGCAAAGCAGTTGTGAATATTCCTACTTCACGACTTGAGTATTATAATGTCTACTGTAAATGCATGCTTTTTGGGTTCTGAGATATTCCTTGAGATTGATTGTCTCTTCTAGAATTTAACCAATCTGCATCTCTCTGTTCTTCATGATTTTACTGTTTTCAGTGGCTCGTAGGCGCCAATAATGTACCAACAGAAGTTTTTCTTCTCCCCCGGTCTCATGTGCACTGAGTATACTTATTAATGCTCGACTATTGTATCCTATAATAACCATTATTGGAAAGGATTGAAGCTACTGCTATATTTCTTTCTCCTTTTATCGATAAAGGAGATTAAAATCTGTACACATGCATCATCTATTATTGATCAGTTAAGCTAAAATTCGGAGCGGTTTCATTCTTTATTGTTTCTGTCTACCTGTTCATTTCCTCCTCTAGTTTTGGGAGTTAGGAGTTGAACTATTTCCTTCCAAAATACTACGAAGAAGGGGAACTTCAGACGATTGTTGCACAAGTTGGCCCTGAGTCTGATTGAACTTAGATCTTGTCTCAATTTCCAGAACTCGGATGCAGGGGAGAATGTTGAACCAATGATAATAATAAAATATTTTGATTTGGCAAAGATGTTTGGAATTTTTGACCCTCTTTTTTCTAGCTCCTATTCTGGAAGCCTGGATTAGAAGCACACCCACTTCAAGTAAACTAAACTAAAATTACCATGCTTAAGCACCATGATTGGAAGTTCCTCCACTTCAAGTCACCTATATTTAACATGAATGATCACTTTCTTCTGAAGCAACTTGCTGGTTTTTAAATTCTAAAAAACTTGTTCTTAAAATTTTGTTCCTCCATAGTCTGATGATGTTTCTGATTTCGACATTGTTACCTACTGTTGACTTGAAAAGAAGGGTTTTGAGTCAAGTCAACAGGGCATTTTATTTTGGCCAAAAAAAAAAAACAGGGCATTTTATAATACATGGATCAGCTGGTATTTCCATAAGCTGTGAACTATGGCAATTCAACTCCCCCCTTATGCCTTTATCAATAATAGTTGGGATCTCCCACATATGAGGTAATCAAGTTTTCTTTGACATAATCAAGAAAATAGTTTCCTTTCTATATATATATTATATATTATAATAAAGCTAATAACATCAATAATACCATTTAAAAAAACAACATTGAAAGTTATAACACTTTTCTAGGAAAGGCCAGAGAGGAAATTGAGAAGCTTTCATTATCAAATATGGGTTACTGATAAGTACTAATATATATTAAATTTAGTACCTATTGATATAATAAATTATATAGTCAAAAGCATGAAGCATCCATGTGGAAACCAATTGTAATTTCTATGTTTCATCAAATTTTCAAGAAGTTAAGGACAACTACTCCTTACATATATAATACTACGCGTATAACAGATCATCTCCCCAAGTTTCAGCTTTCAACGTTCTATAAACTAATCTAATATAAACTTCCCCGCATCAACTTGGAAATTTTGCACCAATTGAAACTTCCATAGAAAAATTAATACTATTTCATTTCCATCCTCTTCTTCATTTCCTTTGATCTCAAGCTTCTTCTTCTCAATTTCCGCGAACAATTTAGCAGAGGATCATCAAGATGTTAGCTCTGCTCCTCAAAATCATATTTTACGTGGTCAGCACGTTATCAAACCTAGTTACTCGCTTAATCTTCACTGCTACAGCTTATGTTGTGGTGTTATTGATCCACGCTTTCAAGGTACCCGGCGAAGCCCTGCAGGGGGCGTTGGAACAGCTGGCGGAGGCCATCAAGACGTGTTTCGAGTACTTGGTAGAGCTGATCATAGAGCTGACAGCCTCTCTTATCTCTTCTGGATTTAATCTTATTATAGAAGCTGTTACTTCATCTGCTTCTGTTTCTGGGACAGTTTTTGGTACCCTTGTGGAGAAGACTAAATCTTCTCTCGAGGAGTTGTTGACAGGCTTACCGGAGATTGCTGATGGGTTTTCGGAGATGATTTCGACTGTGATCACCGATTTGTGGAACAATTACAAGTATGCTTTGGGGTATGTTACAGAAAATGCTTAATTCTGTGGATTTGCATATATAGTATACTTGTAGCTTTCTTACTTGTTTCATCAGATCATATAAAACTCTCTGTTGTAAATTAAGATACCAACAATTTTGTCATGGAAACTGAATTCTTTGTATCAATCTCTAAGCAAAAACTTCAGAGATTGTTCATGTCCTGGGAAACTCCATGAATTTGTGCCTTTGATCATTGCTATGCCTTTAATTTCATGAAAATGAAAACAGGTTTTTGGTGAGGGATCAATTTGACTAGGCAACCCTTAATATACACAATATCTTATGAATGTTTTTTTTTTTAGGGGGGGGGGGGGGGGGGGGGGGTTAGTGTTAAAACAAGTTTTATAAAGTAAGATTTGCTGTTTTGTTCATGAAAATGACCACATTTACAAGAAATTGAAGGCACGAAAAGGAATGAAGCAAACACGATTTTGTGTTATAGGATGCCTGTCCTGTTCTTGTGTTGGACAAGTCCACGTTGACCATAATAATATTGACAAAATCTATGTGTGCTCCCTAAGCAACCTCAAACCAAAAATGGAAAAATTAAAGGTTGTCCAATTTAGGGAGACAACTTTTTTTTTTCTTCTTCTTTTTAACATAATCCATAGTATACTACTTAAACTCCTTAGGTAGGGATGACCCCATAAAATCATCGTCCAAATTTATCTTCCAAAAGAGGAATAAGCTGATTTGGCGGAACAGGACAATTTTTAAATTGTTACCTTCATGTAGATATGTGAGCACTTCCTTTTCACCCAACCTTCCTTCATGATAGAAACAAAATCATCATCAATATTACACCAGGGTGGGGTAGAAAATTTGTGCATCGATGGCCCTTCCTGACCCCTGTATAAATTATGAAACTAAATGATTGAATCAACAAATATATATAATATATATAACATAAAAAACAAATAATAGTGTAGCCGTGTAGGCTTAATTGCATTCAGTACTGTACCAAAAAAATTTGCATTCGGTAATTAGGGTGGGGTACTGGTTTGAGTGGAAAATCTACAAGATCAGAAAAACAAAGTCAAAATAGAAAGTCCAACCTTCTTAAGGTTGTCAGAATTTACTACACATGATTAGTGATTATGTATTTTATACCAGGCTTAAAATCCTATAAAGGCCTAAACATTTGCGTGTTTTTATCAATTTAGGACTAATCCTTCTAATTGCGACATTTTGGGCCTAAACCTTTGCGGGGGCGAGCAAATCAGGTCTAAATCCTTTAGACCTAATCCTTCTTATTGCGAAATTCTAAAATTTTGCTTTAATTAAAAAACAGAGTAGGGTTACACCTCTCATTTGGCCAGTGAGTTTCCACCATAATGTAGGACTAATCCTTCTAATCGCAACATTTTGGGCCTAAGGGCGAGCAAATCAAGTCTAAATCCTTTAGGCCTAATCCTTCTAATTGCGAAATTCTAAAATTTTGCTTTAATTAGAAAACAGAGTAGAGTTAAACCTCTGGCCAATGAGTTTCCACCATAATTTGATGGTAGGAGCAATGATGGATGGTGTGATGCATACATCACCGTATCGATTAAGAGGGCACATCTATTGATTTAAACCCAAGAGAGCAATTTAAGTATTGTAGTTGGTGGGTAAAGTAAATTCAAAGGGTCTTGTAGTTGGTGGGTATGCTGACATGTAATTTTAACATGTAAAATGGTTAGCGTGTGCCGTGTAGTTCAAATGTCATTTTTCATCCCATTTAAATGTGATTTGCTCACTTGGCATAGGTTTAGACCTAAAATATTTCAATTAAAAGGATTATGCCTAAATTGGGAAAAGTCGCAAAGGTTTAGGCCTTAATTGGATTTTTAGCCTTTGTACCAAATTAAGAAAATTTTTTTGGTGAAACCAAATTAAGAAATTTTAAGAAAGGAAATTAAATTTATACTTGCAAAACAATCTTATTTGTTTTAATTGTTCCCTTTCTTGTAGGGTTCTAGAGTACATATATCACCATGGTCAACGAATATAAGGGACTTTTCTCAAAGAAATGAATACACTTTTATTATTAAAAAATGCTATAAAAAAACCCAAAAATGGAATTTTTTTTTAAGGAACCAAAAGATGAAATGTTGCTTCCACCTAAACTTCGTACTATAAACAATAATTATTGAATCAAATTAACCAATACCACTATCATTTGTAGATTCTAGCTTTTGTTTCAATATATATCATACCATTACCATATATATCAAATACTCCGCATGGAAAGTCAGCTCAAATTAAAACTTATTAGAGATTCACGGAAAAATATTTATTTATTAGTAAGTGTTTTCCAAGTACAGTTGTCACTTTGGATATTTTTTGAGTAAATATTTATTTGCTCATTGATGTTAATAAACAAGTTGTTTGTCTAAGTTCGATCTAACCGGTTAAACAGACCTAAAAACCGTTCAAATTATATGACAAAGTTCGCCTGTTTTATCAATTAAGTATGTATGTATTGGTTTGTGCTTGCTTTTTTTTTTTTTTTTAATATTAGAGTTGGTTAATGCCGGTTGCCCTATTTGTCTCCTTATAAGAGTGCTTGACATGCAATTCAAAAAAAACCTCCTTCCATGACTTGTAATCATCAATCAAATTTTTAGAAGATTGAGAATCTATATTAGTAATTTCGATTAAATGTAAAATTGTGTTTCAATTCAATGTAAGATTGCCTTTGTATTCTCACTAATCTCAGTGTTTTGGAAACCCAAGTTGGAGGCAATTTGTAGACCATCTCTAAGTCCCAAAATTCAGCTTGTAAGGAGGAAGCATGCATGGTACATTTGTGTTAGCAGGTTTTTTGTGTATCAAACATATATAAAGTGAAGGTGGAATTGAGGGATTATCATTATTATCATGTAAGCAAGGTATTTCAAAATTGAAAAATTCAAAAGTTGACAAGTCCAAATATTAGAGGCTGCTTGCATGCATGAGATGCGTCAATGGAATTGGAAATTCCTCATCTAATCTAAACAATTATAATTTGTTAACATCAGATTACCCCCTTGCCCTAACCACTTTCTCTTTTTCTGATTTTTGAGCAATTTTGATTTTTTTTAATTAGGGCTAATTTTGGTACTTAGGGGCATATTATTGGGTAATTTTAGGATTTTTTTTTGTTAATTTGGTCATCCCTTCCACCGCTTCCCTCTCCCCCTTATTTATACTCTGTTTCTTCTTGCCTCTTCAGTACTCTGCTTTTTTTTTTCGCCTCTTCTTTTTTTTCGCTTCTTCTTTCCTCTTCAATTCTCTCTGTTTATCCAGGCAATTTGTGTGCTTCTTGCAGTTCTCTCTGGTGAGTTTGTTGTCTTCTGTATGATTCGAATTTTGTTGTCTTCTGTATGATCCATTCGAATTTATGGGTATTCTAATTTTATTCTTAATTTTTTCTTGGTTGAAATTCAATGGTTTTTTTTAATTCCTTTTACTTTGAATTTTCATAAAGATTGGAGAAGAGGAAGCCCAGAATTCTCAATTTTTCCCTTGGTTGAAATCCAATGGGTTTTATAATTGATGAATATGTACAACATTTTGACAGGTTGTAATACTCATAGTAGGTTTGTTCGCATTGATAATTTTGAAATTGATTTCAGTTAGAGTTTTTGAGTTTAGATCTCTACTATTCTTTTAATGCTTATTTATGCCTTTGAAGTGTTTGTTTAAATGCCTGAACTGGAAGTTGTGGGGGGCTACTGCTAAGCCATATTCTGCTGTTCACACACAATTGAAGCAAACCGATGATT
This sequence comes from Corchorus olitorius, assembly GCA_001974825.2. Lineage (NCBI taxonomy): Eukaryota > Viridiplantae > Streptophyta > Magnoliopsida > Malvales > Malvaceae > Corchorus > Corchorus olitorius. The sequence goes on along the minus strand of AWUE01015922.1, from coordinate 894 downwards.
CCAGTTAGTGAAAGTAAGTTTTATTGCCACTGACTTTTCTTGCTAAAATAGTATTTAGATTCATATTTAGAAGAACATATTCAGAAAACAATATTGGTCATCACTTATAAACTCAAAATTAAGCAGGAATTTGTCTCAATTCGATTAAAATTTTCCAGTATTTTGCTTATGTGATTATTATGTGATTAAAATTCTCCAGTATTTTGCTTATTTCCAGTATTTTACATGGCTTGCAATAAGAGTGGGACAATGAATATTGCGGTGTTTGAGAGACGAGCTGAAAAGGGGTCCTCTGTTTTAGATCATTCTGGGATTTAAATTCTTAACCACAGATGGTACAACCTGCATTCATCGTTAGTCCATTCCTTCTGCTTTCCAGCGAGTCTGTTTTGGATTTGATTATTATTCAGAATTCAAGAAGAGAGGAAAGAACAAAAAGTTGTGAGAAGGAAAAGGAGAAACCGAAGAATTTATTCATGTTAGAGCCATAAGAGGTCAAGCAACTGATGGTCATGGTTTGGAAGGGTGAGTGAACTCAATCATTCTTTTTAAAATTCTGAGCAGACTTATATCTTGAATGACCATTGGGAATATATAGGAACTATCAGATCTTTCTTTGAAGCAAACCTTGCCATATGCATGTAAGTGCCACAATAAGTTTGTTGTTTTCTTTATGTCTGATCTTTGGTAAGAAGCTCAACCTATGCAAAACTTGCTATTTATCCCATTTTAATTCCATTTTTCTGACTAAACATATAAATTCTACCTTGCAGCCACCAAGGTTTGGCTTCTATAATGCAACAAAACCAGTATATTCATAAAGTCAAGGATCAGGCTATATACCAAGTAAGGTCAATCATTTCATTATCCAGCTTAGAATTTTCTCCATTTTTT
>AWUE01015920.1:0-52228 GCA_001974825.2 Corchorus olitorius | reverse complement strand
GAGTGGGACAATGAATATTTGCGGTGTTTGAGAGACGAGCTGAAAAGGGGTCCTCTGTTTTAGATCATTCTGGGATTTAAATTCTTAACCACAGATGGTACAACCTGCATTCATCATTAGTCCATTCCTTCTGCTTTCCAGCGAGTCTGTTTTGGATTTGATTATTATTCAGAATTCAAGAAGAGAGGAAAGAACAAAAAGTTGTGAGAAGGAAAAGGAGAAACCGAAGAATTTATTCATGTTAGAGCCATAAGAGGTCAAGCAACTGATGGTCATGGTTTGGAAGGGTGAGTGAACTCAATCATTCTTTTTAAAATTTCTGAGCAGACTTATATCTTGAATGACCATTGGGAATATATAGGAACTATCAGATCTTTCTTTGAAGCAAACCTTGCCATATGCATGTAAGTGCCACAATAAGTTTGTTGTTTTCTTTATGTCTGATCTTTGGTAAGAAGCTCAACCTATGCAAAACTCGCTATTTATCCCATTTTAATTCCATTTTTCTGACTAAGCATATAAATTCTACCTTGCAGCCACCAAGGTTTGGCTTCTATAATGCAACAAAACCAGTATATTCATAAAGTCAGGGATCAGGCTATATACCAAGTAAGGTCAATCATTTCATTATTCCAGCTTAGAATTTTCTCCATTTTTTAAGTGTGTTACTTTGAAATGTCTTTCCTGATGTCTAATTGTTGTAAATTTCTTCCCTTGGTTTTGCATTATTGTTTCTTATTTTTTGATTTCTTGGTTAGTCCATTATATAGTCTCATTTAATTTCTGCATATTATACAGTGTGTTTTGTTCAGAGCCATTTTGTCGATCTGTTTAAAGGTTCCTCAACGGCTTGCATCATAGCTCTCACAGATATTATATGCAAGGTTTTAGCGTGCTTGATTGATTGTGAAATGTCTAAAATTGCACTTTTAAGACAGATTTTATACATTGAATTATTAAATATTGCCTATGTAATAGAAAATGCAGGGATTATGGATTTTTGAATCATCATATGCTGCAAAAATTGATAGAGCCAGTTAACATGTTGCAAATTTTTTGAATGTTAGTCATTTGCTATAGTTCGGGTTTTGTTCTCTAAATTTTAGCTTTGCACATCTAGGTCTTCATCAAGATTTCATTTTGAAGAACATTGAGCAACACTCTAATCTTTATCACAATGTTCTATACATTCAGAAAAGTGATGTATTCTTCCCATTGTAATATGAAAAATGGTACTGAACTGTAGGCTGTAGCCTAAGTTTTAGTCTAAATAAAGCATTGTTGTACATTCATGTTATATCAATAAGGTTTTGTTGATTTTCCAAGCCCCGCGCAGCGAAGCGCGTGGGTAAGGATCTAGTAAAAATAAGATTACTTCGGAAAGAAACTGATCGGTATGCAGTATGCATATATATAGTCGTATTTTGTTTTCTAATTCACGTTCTAGAACCTACCAATTTCACCTACGCAAATTCCAGTGTTAACATTTCTGTATCGTCTCGTGTCCCTCCCACTGTCCACAAATTTCCTCCAAAACATTATTAGTATTTCAGAAATATATATTTAAAAAAAAAAAAAAGTCCTTCGAAAATGCTTTTTTCTTTTTGGCCGAAAATCTTTCAATTAACGACGTGGACCCCATTTGGTCATATCTGGATTCTGGTGGTTTCCTCATTATCTAGTCTAAGTTAAAACCAAAGCATCAAACGGCTAAAATATCCGTATATAACCAAAGCCAATTCCGTATATAACAGTACCTTCATTCACACTCACACCAAACTTTGAGAGAGGAAAAGCGTCTGTTTTATCTGCTCTCACCAAGAAAGATGGCAGAGAATCTAATGCATGCGCTTCAGTATAGTAGTTATGGCGGTGGAGCTGCTGGCTTGAAGGTAATTTGCTCATCATGTCTATTTTGGTTGATTTTTTCTTCCGTTTTCATTAGAGTTCGTTAAACAATTCTATCTTAATTAGTTTCCAGGTTCTGAATTAAAACATTAGGACATACATCTCAATTTTTAACTTTACTTAGTGCTCCTAGTCGTATTAAGTTATTGATCATGCAAGTGAGAAGGAGGGTTTTCAATTTTGAATTGAGAAATTTTATTCCAAAGAGAGGCAGGGATTGGGAAATTTTGTAGAATGGAAACAAAATAAGTGTTCAAATTTGGGATTTACTCTTTTGGAATCAAAGTCCCATAATGGATTCCATGGTTTGACAGCAAAGAGCATTGGTGTGGGTAAAGTAACTTTTGTGAATATGTTTGTTGTTTTCCTGCATTTTCCTGCTTTACTAAACTTCAGATAAGGGTTGAGGCTTGATGTCATAACTTATAATGGCTTTACATTTTTTATGCATTTTGCAGCATGTTGAAGTTCCGATTCCCACTCCAAAACAAGGTGAAGTTTTGGTAAAACTGGAAGCAACTAGTCTAAATCCAATCGACTGGAAAATGCAGAAAGGAATGTTAAGGCCATTTTTACCTCGCAAATTCCCCTACATACCAGGTAGTTTACTTTTTCTTCTGCTCACTTCAGTCTTGTAATCTTCTTGAGAATCATTTTTTTACTCGGAGAATGGTATTTGTAGTTAGTTATCATTATAAATACTCTCTTTCTTAAGTTATATCTGTCTTCCAAATCTGGAGTTTTTCTTACTGTGTGAAACTCCCTAGCACTGTATCAATGTACATTTACGGATTGTGCATTACTGGCTGCTGTTGATATACCAACTTCATCTATCTGTTAACTAAGACTAATGTTAATGTGCACCGTAATCCTATTGTTTAAAACTATGTGTTTATTAACCAATAAAAGTTAAAAACAGGTCAATATGTCTCATAATTCATTTGATTCTCAGAATCTTATGGTAATTTATGAGGGGTGTTAGTGTTTTCTGAATAGTGACTTTATATCTGCAAAATAAACTTGCTTCCATATCATATACTGTTTGCGTATCTGCGAAAAGCTTTGCAATTTTCTTTCTGCTAATATTTGGATTCTTTTTTTTATCAACCGTTGACTAATATTGGAATTATATTTTGTTGGAGCAGCAACTGATGTCGCAGGAGAAGTCATAAAGGTTGGACCGGGAGTCAAGGACTACAAAGCCGGGGATAAAGTTGTGGCTATGCTTAGCCATCTTGTAAGCTGTCACTGAAATCTTCTGTTTTTGGTTTTGTTCAAATTTTCTATTAGGCACAGAAATCCATTCTAGCAGGCTCTTTACATAAGATGCACTACTGTATTGCAACAATGTGAGTGACCATAAACTTTTTTGTACAAGTTGTAGGCTAGCATGCCATTAACCATCTCAGACTAATCTAAAAATGAGATTTCTTCATGCTAGTACTAGCATAATAGACAAAGATTTGAGAAATAGTTTGTGCCTTTTGTGTATTTTAGTGGCTCAGAAAAATAGGGTGCTTACATTGGGTTGAATTTTGGTGGAACCGACCCCAACAATTCTTGGGAAAAGGGGAAAAGTCCTAACACCCAAACAATCTACTTCTGAGCTGTTGTCCTTAGAATCAAACAATGGAAGAACATTAGTATGTAGCATAGACCCGTATAAAGTATTTTTAGCATCAGTGCTAGCTTTTTTTTTTTTCCCTCCAAATGAACCGTATAATAAGTCTTCTATGAGTGACGTACTTTAGTCATGAAATATGGTGAACTTATCCCTGCTTTCCTGTTTGAATGAATAAATCTCAATGAAACCATTGTGCTGTGTCATTCCTGGAAATGATCCTGTTATATATATTGCTGGTCGCATATTGCTTTTCCTCGTACATAGATTGATTAAGTTTTTAAATGATAGACCTTTCTTGGAAATTGTTTGGCTTTCTGCTTTCTCTTATATATATTTATGTTGCTTGAGGGAAATCTATGCATGTTTGATCTTCCAGTGGCATTTGTTTGTTCAAGATAGGAACATCCCCGGATTTTTTGCATTCTCTCATAGCGAGCTCTATCATATTTTTGAATGCAATAATCTTTTGTCTATGTAAAAATCATTGTTAAGGAAGTGACTTTATCATCACAATATTAGGCATTTGGCTGTGAGAAGAGTAGGCGTTATTAATGTGGGCCAGTGGTATATGGTATAATTTCATTCTCTGCTTATATTATCTGTAATTCAGCATTATTAATGTCATTTTCTATGGCCATATATGTATTTCCCAATGACAGACTGGAGGTGGGCTAGCTGAATTTGCTGTGGCGAAGGAGAATTTGACAGTTGCAAGGCCTCCAGAAGTATCAGCTGCTGAAGGTGCAGGTTTACCTGTTGCTGGCCTCACAGCTCACCAGGCACTCACCCAGTCTGCTGGGGTCAAACTTGATGGGAGTGGTCAGCAAGTAAACCTCTTGATTACTGCTGCTTCAGGTGGAGTAGGTCAATATGCAGTTCAACTGGCTAAGCTTGGAAACACACATGTCACAGCCACTTGCGGGGCTCGTAACATAGATTTTGTGAAGAGCCTAGGAGCCGATGAGGTTCTTGACTACAAAACTCCTGATGGAGTGGCTCTGAAGAGCCCTTCTGGCCGCAAATATGATGCAGTTATTCACTGTGCTATGGGCATTCCCTGGTCTACCTTTGAGCCTAATTTGAGCGCAAATGGGAAGGTAATAGATATTACTCCTAGCCCTACTGCTCTGATGACTTCCGCTCTGAAAAAGCTTACCTTCTCCAAGAAGCAGCTGGTACCATTGCTTTTGATACCTAAGAAAGAGAACCTTGAGTATCTTGTTAATTTGGTTAAGGAAGGAAAGCTTAAGACAATAATTGATTCAAAGCATCCCCTAAGCAAGGCTGAAGATGCTTGGGCTAAGAGCATTGATGGCCATGCCACTGGGAAGATCATTGTGGAGCCTTAGTTAATGAAGACTACTTCATACATAACTGTGGTTATATACTATATTATGGATACACGGGTTGCTTATGACCCATGTATATACTCATAAGCACGGAGTCAGTATTGAACACTATGAAAATGTGGAGTTTTATGTTGTGCTTTGGTGGTTCTGTAAAACAATGATGTTCGGAGGTCATGTTGCCCCGATTGTGCAAATTATTTTGTTATCTTGCAGATGATATTTGCGTAAATAGGATTTATGAATGTTTGTTTATAAAAGTAATCTTTGTTTTGTTTAGCTTCAGATTACTTAACGCTGACAGCTGACTTTTGTTTATCGAATTATTACTCGTTCTTGATGGGTTTCTACTGGAAATACAAAATTTAGAATAGAAGTAATTTCTGTAGTTTTTTTGATGGTATACAATAATTAGTATTTCAATATGAATTTTTATTACAATAAAATTAGTATTTCACAATATGAATTCTTATTGATGAATGCACTATGAATTCTAGAAGCCGCAACCCTATGTGGACCTTATTTTTTAAAAAAATCTTTAAAGGCATAAATCAGAAAATATTGAGAGAGACATTTAAGGCTTGCGACGAAATTTAGAAAGCTAATTAGAAGTAGAGATAGCATAGGCTGAGTGCTCACAAGTCAAAGCCATCAAATTTGAATTGAGAAAAGTATATAATTCATACTTGGATCAAAACCCATTTTGTGTTGATAATATAGCAAGCAAACTTGAAAGAAGAGCAGAGCTTGGTTGGGTTGATCTCTTTTAACCAAAAAAAAGTGAAAATGGCAGAGAATCAGAATATGATGCATGCAGTTCAGTACAGTAGTTACGGCAAAGGAGTTGCTGGTTTGAAGGTAATTTAATTACTCAAATTTGGGTTTTTTTTTCTTCATCAGCACTCTGTTTTATGTTAAAAAATTGATGATGCAGCATATTGAAGTTCCGATTCCCACACCCAAGAAAGGTGAGGTTGTGCTAAAGGTGGAGGCAACCAGCCTTAATCCACTTGACTGGAAAATACAGAAAGGAGTTATACGCCCATTTTTACCTCGCAAATTCCCCTATATACCTGGTACCTTTTTTTTTTTTTTTTCACCCAGAATATACCTGGCACTTTATTTTTCCTTTTACTTCAATGTAAATTTATGGTTAGAAGAAAATTACTACTACCTATTTGTAAACTAAGACTTATTTTATTGGGTGGAATTCGCTTGTTTGTTGACTCCAGTTTTACTAGTAACCAACAAATGTTACAATTGTTACAAGTAGACTGTCTTATTGGGGTCCAATCCAATTGTGATGGAATTAGTGCCCTTTTATATGTATTATGTAAAGACCTTATTATATCTGAAAACCAAACTTGCTTCCGTATGACATATTGTTTGCAAATTACTAACATAATCATCAGAAACTTTGCATTTTGTCTTTCTGCTAAATTTGGGTTTGCCTTTTCTCATCAATCCTTGGGTAAAGCCTAAACATTTTCTTTTCTTTTTTTTTTCTGGATCGCAGGTACTGATGTAGCAGGAGAAGTCGTAAAGGTTGGAGCAGGAGTCAAGGACTTCAAAGCAGGGGATAAAGTTGTGGCTGCACTTAGTCTTGGTGTAAGTTGTATGGTTGTGTTATCAAGAATTCATGTGATTAGTTGCACTTATAAGCCTTGAGATCAGGAACACTAGCTAATGCGATTTGTGCTATGACATGTTCTAGTTAATATTAATGAATATATATTCCTCAATGACAGAGTGCAGGAGGACTAGGTGAATTTGTAGTGGCTGAGGAGAGCCTAACAGTGGCAAGGCCTCCACAAGTATTGGCAGCTGAGGGTTCAGGTTTGCCTATTGCTGGCATCACAGCTTACCAGGCACTCACCGCTGCTGGGGTCAAGCTTGATGGAAGTGGCCCGCATCTAAACCTCCTCATTACTGCCGCTTCAGGTGGAGTTGGTCACTATGCAGTTCAACTAGCTAAGCTTGGAAACACACATGTCACAGCCACTTGCGGAGCTCGAAACCTACATCTTGTCAAGAGCCTTGGGGCCGATGAGGTTCTTGACTACAACACTCCTGATGGGGCAGCTCTCAACAGCCCTTCTGGTCGCAAATATGATGCAGTGATCCAATGTACTTTGGGCGTTATTCCTTGGTCTACTTTTGAGCCTAATTTGAGCACAAATGGGAAAGTTATACAACTCACTCCTAATGCCACTGCTTTCATGACCTATCTTGTGAAGAAGCTTACCTTGTCCAAGAAGCAGTTGATACCATTATACGCGGACGTTAACAAAAAGGACCTTGATTACCTCGTTCAGTTGGTCAAGGAAGGACAGCTTAAGACAGTGATTGATTCAAAGCATCCTCTAAGTAAGGCTGAAGATGCTTGGGCTAAGTGCCTTGATGGGCACGCTACCGGGAAAATTATCGTGGAGCCTTAGTTCATGAATGGTACTTTGATACATATTGTTATTTTATGTACTACTTAGCCATAATTGGGGTTGATTTTTTTCTTGCCCAACATTTTGAGGTTGCTTATTTCTCTATAATATATATTTATTTGGACATCCGGATCTATTTTGGGGCTCTAATAGCTATATGTTCTAAGCTCGGGATGTTGGTGTTAAAGTTTCTATATTATGGATTTTGAATTCATTTCCGCATTATGTTAAGTGTCTTCTGTCAATTTAATATTATTAGCTTTGATTAGTTTTTCTTTGTGAGCAGAGTTGATTTCTTATTGTTGATTAAGTTTTCACAACTACAATTATAATCTCGTATGTACAGTAACAATCTCTCAATTTCAATCTCATCATACCTAATCTCACAGCTCTACCAAATAGATTTTTTTTTTTTTTGGATAAATAAAGAATACATATATACCAAATAGATTTAATGGAAGAGAAAATGTATATATATATATATATGGACAATTAGACTCATTGTTAAGATAGAGATTTGTTATGACCTGATTTGGAACAATTCCATTATATATTTTAAGAGAGTAGCTATTTGAGTTGTTTTCATTAAAAAAAAAAGAAAAAAAATGTTGGGCCCTTGCTATCAAGTTTTGAAAACTACTCCTAATCACTATTTTAACTCATTCGAACCTTACATTCTGCTTAGTTAAACATTTCACTCGGTAGAAGAGGGCCAAAAATCGATGGTAATCACTGCCATGGAAGCCCATCAATGATATTTTTGTGTTCTTCCTCAGTTAAATTCTTCAGTCTTTCCTCAATCACTAGAAACCAAAATTCAGCACAGAATATTCATTAAGATTATAGCAATTATACTATATATAACAAGCCCTCTGCCACCTCCCTTCCTTATTAGGAGGCTCTTGGTAAAAAACAGGAGAGCTATATATCTAGAGATATGTAAAAAAGTTGATGAACCTCCATTCCAAAGCTCAAGATACGATTAATTTTTTTCATTGTCCTGATGCCGCTTGTGAAATAGCTCATGAATTTAGAATTCAAAGTGAGTCTTATGCTCAAGCTCATGGACACACATACTTGAAACATCCTTACTCGACAAATTTTGTATTCACGTGCTTTGCCCTAGTACTATTTCTTTACCCTCTTATAATGAATTGTAAATTCTTGTCATAAAAACTTTATATATCACAGATATCGTTTTTACCGTGTGAGATTGACAGAGTTGAAACTTCGGTTGAAATAAACAATGGTAATAGAGCCGGTTTCAGTTAACAACGCAGGCGCAGCGATCAGTCAACATAGAATTTAGAGGTGATTGGCAGTTTTCACTTTCTTCGTAGCTTATACTGCAGTTCCAGTGGCCGAAACAAATTTAAGTTTAATCTCTTTGTTTATGAAGAAATTTCAGCCATTAAAAGAAAGTGAGTTAACAGAAAAGTGAAAGCAACATAATTTTACTACCTAACAAAAATAAACCATGAAAATAAAATTGTTTTAACAAAAATTAAGAACTAAAGGCTAAAGGCATAATGAATCAGAAAATATCGATGATATCAACACAAATATATTTTAGTCTGCTAAAGTTGGACCCGGAAAAATTAAAAATTTCGTCTGACGAAGTTTAGAGAATTAATTAGCATTAGATAGGGTCACTAGTCAAAGTTGAGAAAATTAGGATACCTACGCGGTAAGATAATTCATTTTTTAATCAAAATCCTTTTGCCTTAATATGCAACATCGCAAGCAAAGTTCAAAGTTCAAAGTTCAAAGTTCAAAGTTCAAAGTTCAAAGCAGAGCAGAGCTTCGTTTAATCTCCTTTCACTTTCACCAAGAAAACGGAAAATGGCCGAGAATATGATGCATGCAGTTCAGTACAGTAGTTATGGAGGAGGAGTTGCTGCTTTGAAGGTGATTTAATTACTGAATTTTGCTCATCTTGTTTTGGTTGCTTCTGTTTTTCTTCATCAATAACACTCTGTTTTATCATATTTCCTGGTTTGAATTTTGCTCAAAGAGCCTGTTTGAATCCCAATTGTCCAAAACAGTGATAAAATTTTAGAAATTTTAAAATCCCAAAAAGGGTCTGAGATTTTGACAGAAAAGAGCAAAGTGGTAACATATTTTGTTGCAAATGTGTTTCTAGCACTTGGTTGTTGTGGTAAACTTCAGAGTTTAGAAAAAGGCTTAATTAAGACCTGATGTTATGATTTGTTGCAGTGTGTTGAAGCTCCGATTCCCAGTCCGAAGAAAGGCGAGGTTCTGCTAAAACTGGAAGCAACCAGTCTAAATCCACTCGACTTAAAAATCCAGAAAGGAATGATGCGGCCATTTTTACCTCGCAAATTTCCCCACATACCGGGTGGGTACTTTTAGTTTCTCTTCAATCTTGTACTCTTTCTCGCTTTTAATTAGCGAGTGGTTTATGGTTGTGCTATAGTGCTATGAAAAAAATACATACTACATACTATCTATTTAGACTTATATTATCCCAGGTACCGATGTAGCAGGAGAAGTCATAAAGGTCGGAGCAGGAGTGAAGGGCTTCAAAGCTGGGGATAAAGTTGTGGCCGCACTTGGCATGGCTGTAAGTTGCCATTCGTATATTCTGTCATATTATCCAGAATTCAGCATCGATCTTAATGCCATTTGCTATGACTGATGAATAATTCCTCAATGACAGAGTGGAGGTGGACTAGGTGAATTTGCGGTGGCTGAGGAGAGTTTGACAGTGGCAAGGCCTCCACAAGTATCAGCTGCTGAGGGTTCAGGTTTGCCTATTGCAGGCATCTCAGCCTACCAAGCACTCACCTCTGCTGGGGTCAAGCTTGATGGAAGTGGCCCGCAACTAAACCTCCTTATTACTGCTGCTTCAGGCGGAGTTGGTCACTATGCAGTTCAACTAGCCAAGCTTGGAAACACACATGTCACAGCCACTTGTGGAACTCGAAACCTAGATCTTATTAAGAGCCTTGGGGCTGATGAGGTTCTTGACTACAAGACTCCTGATGGGGCATCTCTCAAGAGCCCTTCTGGTTGCAAATATGATGCAGTGATCCAATGCGCTTCAGGCTTTATACCCTGGTCTACCTTGGCGCCTAATTTGAGCACAAATGGAAAAGTAATACAGCTTGCTCCTAGCGCTACTGTTTACATGACCTATGCTGTGAAGAAACTAACTTTCTCCAAGAAGCAGCTAATACCATTACATGCGGAACCTAACAAAAAGGACCTTGATTATCTCATTAAGTTGATGCAGGGAGGAAAGCTTAAGACAGTAATCGATTCAAACCATCCTTTGAGTAAGGCTGAAGATGCTTGGGCTAAGTGCCTTGATGGCCACGGCACTGGCAAAATTATTGTGGAGCCTTAGTTCATCAAGGGTATTTACTTGACACATGCTATTGTTTATTTGTTTTATATACACTATTCTATTGAGTCATGGAGGTTGCTTTTTTTGGGCTTTTTTTTTCGCTTTTTTGGCCAACATTTGGGATTGCTTATTTTCCATATATATATACTAGTTAAAGCACGTGCGCTGCACGTATGTTAATAATTGATAAATCATATATTCCACAATGCGTACTTTTCATTTTCATAAATTTTGATTAATTAATCATCAAAATCTGGTCATTTAGTTTACAGAGATTTGAATTAATTAATCTCATTGAACGAACAAAAAAAACTTAAATTATTATACAATTATGGTTATCTTCAATAATGAAAGAAGGTTATCAATTTTCTTATTTGAATTTACTAAAAAAACTACAGGGCTATTAAGAACGAAAGTTAAATATTAATCAATTAAGAAGGTTATCGATCTCTGATGCAAAAAAAAAAAAAAAAGAATAAGAATAAGATTATCAATTTCCTCATCAAATGCTCATTAAAAAGCTATTTAAGTTATCAAAGGTTTTTGAATGTTATCAATAAATTCAGTAATTAACCTTATACTGTTAGTAATTTTAGTAGCCTTTTATCAATAATGGTATTTGCCAATGTTCTTCTTTAAGGTTGTTAAAAAAGTTATAAAGGTTATAAAAATTTTTATAGTATAAGGTGATTTAGTAACCTAACATCTTTAATAAATTTAGTAGCATTTTATCAATTTAATGAGGAGTATAATTTTCATATCTAAGATTAGTAAAAAAAGTTGCGAAGGTTATAAAAAAAAAAAGAAGCTATATTCCTATCAACAAATTCAGTAACCTTATGTTTTTATTACTTTTAATAATTTTCGTCAATTATGAATGTTATTAATCTTGTAATCTAAAATTACTAAAAAAAATTATAAAAGGTATTAAAATAGCTATAATGCTCTCTACAAACCTAATTGCACTCTTGGATGATTTTAGTAACTTTTTATATATATAAAAAAAGGTTATGAATCTTTTTACTTAAAACTATTTAAGATTATATCAAAATAACTATAATGTCCGCTATCAAATAAGTTTTGAACGCTACTACTATATTCTAACTTGTACAAAAAAATCCCATTAAAATCACTTAATCCTAATTAATCCATAATGGGGAGGGAATAATAAATACTTTTAAGGTTGTTTCCTTCCTCTTTTCATCTTATTTTCTTTCTCTTCTAAACTTTTTTTTGAAGAACTTCTTCACCAATATTAATGATACGTAGGAAAATTTATTGGTTTAACAATTGAAACTTATCTAAAATTTCAAACTATGAAGCTCTTGAAATGGATGAGAATCAGCTTTTTATTTTTAATTGAATGCAGCAAGTATCGTTTTTGGAATATAAAAAGCTCGATTTTTCTTTCTTCTTCTATTTTTGGATTTCATATCCTTTTGCAAAATTAATTCGTTTTCACCTCAAATTCAATCTTCCGAAATTTTTTAACATCAATTAAGGCAAAGTTGTAAAGAAACTTACAATATTTTTTCTTGATTTTATGTTACATCTATTGCATTTTATTATTACTTTTATGTTTAATTAGATAAATTTAGTTAGAATTAATCCAGTGTTGTTACATAGATAGTATTATTAATCAAATAATATCAAGTGACATGTTCTTTATTAGATGCATAAAAAAAGACGTTTTCGGACCAAGCCTTATCGACTGACATGTTTTTTTATTAGATGCCTAAAAAGACGTTTTAGGACCGAGGCATGATGCTATCAACAAATTTAACAACCTTAATTATATTCTTAATTGATATCTTACATCTTTAGTAAGTAATTAATACCGATTTTCGTACACAAGTAACCCATAAAAAACCTTTAGAGGTTATTAAAAAGGCTACGATGCTATCAATAAAAATTAAGTAACCTTAAATCCTTAGTAACTTAAGTAATAAGATAGTTATCAATTCTCTTACCTAAAATTACTAAAACTTGTATTGGTTATCCAAATTCCAAAAAGGTATTTTACAGTCAGTATTTTTAATAACCTTACATTATTAGTAATATTGGTCGCTGATTAATTTTCTTATCTAAGATTACTTAATTAAAAGGTTATAAAAGTTATGAAAACATTATAGTACTATCTAGATTCAAATAATCTTACATCCTTATTAATTTTAGTAACTTTTTATGATCAATAATGAAGGTTACCAATTTAATTATTTAAGTAATCTACTAAAAAGGCTAAAAACCAGTTATTAAAATTGTATTTACCAACTCTTACATTCTTAATATTTTTTTTGCCGAAAAACATTATAGTACTATCTAGATTCAAGTCATCTTACATCCTCATTGAAGACCGAATCGGGGTTGGCATCCTGAGGCCGTAGTTACTGCCATCTCTTTTACTCTCTGGTACTTTTGTAGCAAAAAAAAGTCATCTTACATCCTTATTAATTTTAGTAGTTTTTTATGATCAATAATGAAAGTTACCAATTTAATTACTTGAGTAATCTACTAAAAAAGCTATAAAAATTTTTAAAATTGTATTTATCAATCCTTAAATTCTTAATAACATTAGTAAACTTTCATCAATGGTGAAGATTTACCATTTTTTTCCTCAAAAGTTACCGAAAAAGCTATAATAATCATAAAAAATGTATTGTACTATCAACTAATTTAGTGACCTTACACTATAAAGATACGTAAAGTACTGATTTTCTTATCTAAGATTAATTACTTAAAAGGTTATGGAAAACATTATAGTACTATCTAGATTGAAAGAACCTTACATCCTTATTAATTTTAGTAACCTTTTATCATCAATAAAGTGTTACAAATTTTATTACTTAAATTTACTAAAAATGTTATAAAAGTTATTAAAATTGTATTTACCAATCCTTATTTTTTTTAGTAACATTAGTAAACTTTCATCAATGGTGAATATTTGCCATTTTTTTTTTCAAAAGTTACTGAAAAACCTATAATGATCACAAAAGAGGTATAGTACTATCCACTAATTCAATAACCTTACATCTTTTGTGATTTTGTTTATCATATTTCTTATTACATTTTTTGTAATTTTGATTATCATATTTCTCCAAAATCTCACAATTCAACCAAACATACCCGGACCTATAAGTCAAATTTCCATATAAGGTTATAACTTATAACCAAACTTAATGCAACATAAGGAAGTATAAAATTAGGTGTACAAAATTGATTCCTAGTTACTAATTCATATGTCCTTCCTTTTTTTTGGTTATAGAGAAATAATTTATATACTATATATGCGTATCTTTGGCAAGTTGAAGTAAAATTAAAATTGATATCTCGCTATAACTCTACCAAATTAATGAATGATCAATGTGATCTAAAATAACATAGCAAAAAGGTGATGATCGTATTTAAGGTTACAAAAAAAATCTAATAATGATCATTAAAAATGCATTATACTACTTTCAACTAATTTTTTTTAGATAACTTTCAACTAATTTAATAACCTTACATTCTTAGCAATTTTGGTTATCAAATTTCTCATTTATGCTTAGTAATTAGAAAGCTAAACTATAGTATTATATCAAGAAATGTAGCAACCTTACATGCTTAATAACTTTATCAATGGTGAATGTTATTAAATTTTTTAAGTCTAAGATTACTAACAAAGTTGTAGTGAATAAGATATAACACATTATTATTATATATAAAACTATACCAAAAAAAAGTAGTTGAACATTAGTGGTTGATTTATTAAATTAAATTAGATCAATGTCAAACAAAATTTCAAAATTATAAAAGATATTAAGGATCCGATTTATTTATCAATGGTGAATATTATTAATTTTTTAAGTCTAAGATTACTAACAAAGTTGTAGTGAATAAGATACAACACATTACTATTATATATATAGAACTATACCAAAAAAAATTAGTTGAATATTAGTGGTTGATTTATTAAATTAAATTAGATCAATGTCAAACAAAATTTCAAAATTATAAAAGATATTAAGATCCGATTTATTTATTATTAAGGAAACAATATTTCTTTTTTTTTTTTGCCAACAAAACAATATTTCTTTTTAGTCAATACGTTTGCACAAATACCTAAGAATTTGAATTAAAAAAAATACCTAAAAATTTAATTAATGTAAGTATTTCAGTTATTATAGTATTACGTTTAATTAATGTAAGTATTTTAGTTATTATATATTATTACATAGGAATTAAAAATTAATTGAAATAAGGGTGCGGTAAAAGAAATTATAAGTTTTAATATAATAATATATTTAATTTAATTGATAAATGAAATCACATACTGAACCTTAAAAGTGTAATTTGATAAATACATGTTTACCCTTTAGATGAATACTGAATTTTTAAAATTAAAAAGGTTATTTTAGATATTTCAGGTCAATGGTTTTGAAGTTTAGACTTACATAGTATATAGATATATATATATATATATATATATATATTCGTAAGTACTCAGTATTGAATATTATAAATGAGAAAGTGTAAAAGTGTGAGATGTTTTAATTTTATTGAAATTTTATAGTTTTGTAACAACAATGTGTTGCGTCAAAAATCTTTTGAAGAGTTTTTGCGATAAAAACTAAATGACAGTGCGGGGCGTGCCAGTCATTTTGCCGAAAATGACAAAGAGTTGTAGAAACATGATGTTGTACGCATTGCAGCGAAAAATAAATCAGAGCGAGTGAATTGCCGGAACTGGATCAAAGTCACACCGGAGCATTTAAATCATCGATCCCAGATTCGGTTCTCAAAATAAAGTGTTTCAAAGGTTTTAATTCGTAAGAGAGAAGAGAGAAATAACAACTGATTGTTATTCATAAGAGAGTTAAATGTAACAAAAGTTTTAACATCCTGAGACGAGATTGAAATAGAGGAAAAAACTCGTTGAGAGTAGATTTAACGTCCTGAGACGAGATTAAAAGAGAGAAATATTGAAGAGCGAGGCTGACTCGTGATGAACAAAGAGAGAGAGACATAGCGCGGAGCTATAGAGAAAAAGCACGGAGCTTGAACATTTTGAGAGAAAAGCACAGGGCTTGAGATTTTGCACGGAGCAAGTTTGTGTAGCTGCGGAAGCGTCTTGAAAACTAGTGGAGGAGGTCCCTATTTATAGGGGGCGGCCTAGGCTTGGTGTATGAAGCCGACGACCTGCTCCCTGCTTAGTCAACAAGTATTTTCTTCAATCCGACTTTGACGGCTTGCTTCACTTCCTTCTCCGACGATCTAAGGAAACTTCCAGGAAATTGCCGAATGAACCTGATATGCCATCCAATGCCATATACCATGTCAAACTACATTGAGTGTTGGTCGTCATATAACTTTCGGAAACCCAACCTGACTAGCGCATTCTGTCGTGACCCGAGCTTCCTTTCTGCTGCGCAATGTAGCTGATTTGACGACGAAATAGCTAAAACGAACCTGACTTCGACCATGAACCATTAAACCATGAAATCAAGCATAACTTGACCAATATTAGCCCATGGTTCGATTAATATAGAGATCAACCAAGAAAATGGCTTAAACTGGGGTAGAAAGCCATATATCCTTAATTGAAATACTTGCAAAAGTTACATAGAATGGTCGAAACAGCTAAGGCATGAAATTGACTAGCCTTTAACCATAATATGACGTTACTAACATGTCTTCATACATATGATGTCATGTCGTGCTTGAATTTGACCTTTTCCGAACAAGTGTCCTTAATTGAAAACCGCAGAAAAGTTACAACTGAAGTCAGATTAAGCCTAAATTTCACCAACGTGGTTCGATTATCCTAAATTACCATTAGGAAAAGTTCTAGTCAAAATCAACATGTTCTTCATAGTGAAATTGACTTCTCACCCCAAACTGTCCTTAATTGAAAAACCGTGAAGAAGTTTTTCATACTGAGTCGGATTGAGGTGAAATTTTACCAGAATGATCTACTGAAGTCAAGGATCATCATGGTATGTTCCTTGTTGAAATCACACCACTCCTCCAAGTCCAATTTCATTAATTTCAACATATTGTCGTTATTGAACAATATGTAAAAGTTAATTTCTGACCTGATAGCCACTAAACACAGGGTATGGGCGGCTGGGACTTAGTGTTAGAGTGTAAAATAATGTTTGACATGCCACATATCTAAATTAGACATGGCATTTCATGTTTCTTCATACAATCAGGAATGATCGTCACTTAAGAATTAAATCTCTGTACTTGAAGGTCATATAACTCAGTTTTAATTCTTATCTGACTATAATTATTGACTTAATAGAATTATTATTATTATTTTATAATTACTTCCTAAAATTCGGCCCAATACTAGGAAAAAATAGGAAAATAAATTTTGGTGAATCCTGGTGAACTTAGGTTTTTAGATTAAATCTGAGGCACTCATCTTAATTTAGCATAGTCAAAGACATATTTACCATCAAGTGTAAATTGAGGTATAAACACAATGTTTAGAGGTTATGTTGCCGATTGTGCAGTGTATGTTGTTAGCAATTGCAGATGATACTTCCCAAAATTAAGAATTTGAAATGTTATAAAAGTAAAGTACCTTTAGACAAATGGTGTTTATAAACTCCAAGTTTTTTTTTTTTGGTTATTTAAGTAAGGATATCCTCAAATCTTAGTGGCTTGAGACCATTTCCTTTCACATTGGAATTGTAATAAGTTAAACTCCGAACTTAATAAAAAAAAAAAAAAACTATGTATATAAACACACACACAGAGATA
This sequence comes from Corchorus olitorius, assembly GCA_001974825.2. Classification (NCBI taxonomy): domain Eukaryota; kingdom Viridiplantae; phylum Streptophyta; class Magnoliopsida; order Malvales; family Malvaceae; genus Corchorus; species Corchorus olitorius. Next base: position 34,795 of record AWUE01015920.1, on the reverse strand, counting down.
TAGATATATAATTAATGACTACAATTGAACTTCAAAAGGCCCGTTCTCTCCCTATGCAAGTCCCGACTCCAAAGTCCCTCTCCCCTATTTTCTAGATTCTATGTATAACATTTCATGGCAATTCTCTATGTTCTTCACTTTCTCTTTGTAGTTAGCTCCGCCTCTTTCCTCTGCATGTTTTTCACATTTACACTCGTCAAACTCCCTCCAATTTCATCATGTCCTTTTCTCATTTTACTCTATTTCCTCTCACAATTGACCAACCTTCGTGGAAATCCAGCAAGATTCAGCTCATCTTCATCTTAAAATCAACCAGCCAAACTAGAAAATAAAACAGACACTCAAATCTTTGGTTTCACTCTAATTTGTAATGCTCACATCGTCAAAAGTAACGAAATATTTTTTTTTGGTGTTAAGAAAGGAACGAAATGTTCTTTATTGACCAAAATTTTGTAAGGTTTCACTAAATTAAAATGTTTGTTTTCTAATCGAGCCATTTCAAAAATCAAGGCATTTCAAAAATATATTGTCCCAAATTGAGTAATTAGTAAACTAGAAACGCAAAGGTTGAGACCTTGATCTAAGGCTACAATCTTAATTAAGTATTTAACGTTTGTAGAAAATAATGATATTGGCCTCTAACATTAACCTTCCAATTACGTATCTATATTAATATTACAATCAAATGCTCAAATAAGGGTCTAATTTTTGTAAAATATCTTAATTTAAGGTTTAACTTTTTGTAAAAAATCTCAATTCAAGGCCCAATGTACTAATTTTAACTCAAATAAGAACCTAACATTTCCCTTTTCCTGTGCCACATATCAAGTTTTTAGTGGTTGATAATTTTCTTTTTTTTTTTGGCATCTTAGTGGTTGATAATAACGTCAGTTCTTTATTTGAGCTAAAATTGAAACCTTAACTCTTGATTTAACCATTAAAAGGTTGAGTCCTAAATCTAATATTTTTCAGAAAACTTAAGCCCTAGTTTGAACAATTAACCTAATATCACATCGTTTTCAATTGGTTAAAAGTTCAAATAGGGGTCTAGGGAAAAGGTCATTTAAGGGCCTAACTTTTTAATAAGGTCAAATAAGGGTCCAACCTTTTCGATTTGGATCAAATAAGGACAAATCATTTAAGTTGACAGTGCGTGTATAACACAATTGTTAAGGGCGCGTGAAGTGTCTAGATGTTGACACGTGGCAGTCCATGTTGTCTTAGTCGTTTGATAACAAGTGAGAAAAAGCAAATTAAAAAGGAAAATTAAAAGACATTTAAATTCTTTTTCACAGACTAGTTTCACGATTTTTCTTTTTTTTTGGTTGAAATAGTTTCACGATTTCAACAAAACCAAAAAAAGCAATTCCTTATTTTCTTTAAAAATTCGATTCAAAGACCTGATGGGCTCGATTTCTACTTGAGAAAAAATTTGTTAAAAACCTTCTTTTCTTCAATTTCTCGTTTGGGAGCACTCTGGCCTTTGACTTGTTCATTGTTTTGAAGACATCGATGAGATCTAACGTTGAATCGAGGTCGATTAAGGGCTATAGTTTCTTCTGCTTTGTGATTTGAGGTTAGTTTAAACATATTCAATGTTTATTTTGTTGTTTAGAGATGATTAATCATGCGATGATTTGGAGTTTTGAGTAACCTAAACCTAGTTAATAAAATTAGGGTTTGGGAATTGAGTTTTCATGAAATATGGAGATTTTGAGTATGCTTTCACATAAATTTGGGGGTTTTCATATAAATTTGGTATGGTGATTATTGTGCATACTTTGAATCTTGTCTTATTGAATGTTTGGCAGAATGGCATTTTTTCAGAGTCACAATCGCTCCAAGACTGGCAAGGGAAAACAGAAAGCCCCATGGAGATTTTAGAGTCCTTAATGCTAGTGTTTAGGGTCTAATGATGATCTAGTGGGTACTCCAAGTCTTTTGTAAGGAAACAATGTTTAATTATCTAACTTAAACAAGTTCCCCCATTTTGTTTCTCGTTTTCGTTTTATAGAATATTTGCTTTCTATTTTAGTTTGTATTTTTTAATTTAATAAAACAAACTAAACCCATTTACTCATTAAAAATATACTTAACGTGACACGTCAGCGCGCCGTTTGGTTTAACGGTGCGTGTTCCACACTCATCCTGCCAAAATCTGTTTTGTCCTTATTTGATCCAAATCGAAAAGATTGGATCCTTATTTGACCTTATTAAAAGGTTAGACCCTTAAATTACCTTTTCCCTAAAAATTAGATCCCTATTTGAACTTTTAGCCTTATCAATTTCTAGAAGTTCCTTTAATCAACGTGTCAGTTGTTCGGCTACCAAAGCATGAAAGTCTTATGCTATCTAGGTAACAAGTCAAGACCAGGAGGAACCCGGTCCTTAAAGTAGATCCGAATGAAGAAGGGGAATAGTGAGGATCCGATCCGTGTCAATCACACGCCAAACCCGCATTTAAAATTCCACCCGGACAAGAACACCCAGACTCTTGCCTTTTAATGACGCTTAAGTCCCGCATATTTTGAGTCACTGTCCACGTCACTCCTTATCCATCCATTCAGGGCAATCTCGTCCAAGAAAATGCAATCCTGTAATATACCAAGTAGTTGAAGGAGAATTCAGTAATTACATAAAAATAATATTATATCATCGCGGGGACCACCTCCTTTCCCCACCACAACCAAGCATTGTTCTTCGTTTCAATTTTTTAAAAACAACAAAATCTTAAAAAAGAAAAAACTATAATTATCTTTTTAAAAAATATATATATATATATTATTGTTACTATTATTTAATTATTAATTATTTAATTATTACTATTAATTTTCTTTGGTTTCTTCTCCTACGCTTCTTCTGCGGAATTCTCTCTCCCGTGGCTTCTCCAGTAATCTAAACTTCCTGCCTCAAGTTCTTTCTGAAACTCCCCCTTCTTCCTTGTTTCAAACGACATCGTTTTCACATTGGCGATCTGTTTTCTGCTTCTTGCTTCCTTAAGTTTTTTTTTTTTTTTATGCTTTGGTTTTCGAAGGTGAGTTTAATCTCTATCTTTCTCCCAATCGATCTTTGTTTTCTAAAGAGAGTTTGTATGATTTTCTGAATTTAGAATTGTTCTTTCAATACATTACATTTTTCTAGTTGTGTTTTGCTTACACATGAGAATGCAGTTGGAGTTTCGTTTTACTTTCTGTTTGTTTCCCGAGAAAACGCAGAGGAATTGCAGAGAGTTATCTCCTTTTCCTTGATTTTCTGTGTTTTGTTTATTCAAATTTAATTGTGAAAAGGAGATTTATTAAAATTCGGCTGTGGTCCATGTGGTTGAATTAGGCCTAGCTGAGTGGTATTGTTCGTAGGATTATAAGTGCATAGTTGAAGATTTGTATATTCCATTTTCTCTTGATAACATGCCTTCCTCCCGCAAGCAAATAGAGAGTATTGTTCTATCCTGCAATCTGCTACGTACACATAGCTGTTTGGTTTAGTATTTTTTTTTCTTGGTAAAAATGTTTGGTCTAGTTTCTATTTCATCGATTTTTTTTTTTTAATTCTTCTTAATGTTTCAGTTTCAGAGGTTTTTCTTTAATTGTCAAGAAAAGCTCTCCTCTCCTTTCATTCTTTTGATGAAGTGTTTATACTTAGTATTTTCTGGATTTAAATTCATTTGGTTCATCTGCTTCCTGTTTAGAGAATCAAGGTCTTCAGACCGCAAGCTAGCAGCTTTCTTCTTCTTCTTCTTCTTCTTCTTCTTTAGTATTGTCTTCCATGATTAATTAGGTGTTTTTTTTGTCAAATGATGGTTAAGCTGTTAAAAACCAATGTATTAATGGCTTTATATCAGGAGATCCAATTGAATTTGCTGATGTATTTCTTGCGCAACTTCCTTTGTTTTATTGTTTGGAAATCCAGATAATTCATTTGTTATAAAACAGTTCGATTAATGGGGAAATGAAGGAAACGAAGGGAAATCTGATATGGTCTTATGTGCTTGTAATCACTAAAAGTTGATCCTCGGTCTCACTACACATGTCTTTCCATGTTTAAGCTGCCATCTTAAAATCACTTCAAATTTTGGTTTTTATTTTTAATATACAGGAGAGACTGAGTTAGTATCTGTATATTGGTCAGTGTCTTTCTTTAACTATGATGAACAATTTGAGGTTTTGGAGTTGAAATGAATTTTTTATTGTTTACAGCCCAGCCCTTGTTTTTGATTTATGGGGCATCATTTGAGCTGAGTGCAAAGAAAATGGATCCATCCATGAAGGTCAACTCTTATTCTGGAGTTCTATTGGAGGTCTCATAGACTCGTTGTTTTTAGATGATACGCGCTGGCCGCAGCTAGAAGCTGCATTTGAGAATGTTGATAACTTTCTGGCTGATATTCAACCATTCTTACAATGAGAAGTCTGTTCCTGTCAACATCATACATTTCATGCTACAGTTTAGCACTAAACCGCATATGCAAGCTAGTGATCAAGCCTATGTCGATAAAGTGGACACCCCTCTTTGGTGGTTGTTAGAAGTACATTGACAAGTTGTTGATTGTCATTTGCTACGACTGCAATAATGGATAGGTTAATTTCTTTCCATGCTCTTAATATTAGTAACTTTGCCAACTTTTGTTTTTATTTGGGTTTTCTGTCTGTCTTTCGCACTAACTTTTGTTATTTTGTCTCCCTGTTTCTTTCTTTTCTCTAACTTAGGTATAAAATTTTGGAGGAGCTTGGAGATGGTACTTGTGGTAGCGTATTCAAAGCGTTTAATATAGAAACATATGAGACTGTAAGGAACTCACTCCTCCATTTACATTTCACTTTTCGATTTACATTACTTCTTATTTTCTTTTCTTTATTTGTCATTACTTGTGTCCATTTTCTATGTCATGTATGGTTGAGGTTATCCATCATTAATGTTTATATTCCGTGCAACACCTGGATTTCTTTTTTTCTTTCCTTTTTTTTTTTGAAAATAATGGGAAAATCCACAGAAATTGCTTCAATTGAGAAAAGCAGGAATATTGTGCTTGGTTTGAGGTGATGGTTGAAATCACGTCAAAGCCTTGGCAAAGCATGTTGAGCTGTGTATTGCATGAAAAAAGCTAAATGACATTTTAAAGCTTGTATATGTAATGCCACATGCGATATATGAAATGAACACTGTGCTTTAATCTTTGATTTTCCTGGACAAGGTATGGGTTGAATATATGCATCGGATGAGTTCTGAGATATCAGAGCACTATATATAAAAAGATAAGATACACTTCGGAGCTTAAAAAAAAAAAACGGTTTGGTGTACTCTTACAAAATTTAATGGGTTTAGTTCACTTTGGGAAATGATATCTGGTGTTGTTTTACCTCAGTGAGGGTTCATCAGCTACTATAAACACTCAGTCTATTGTGAGTGGTTGTCTACTGCATATACTACTCTAAGTTTGCCCAAATAATACTAAATTTTTGAATCTTTTTGTTGAGTTGTTTTTCCTCATTTCTTGTATAAATTATTTCAATATAGGTTGCTGTAAAGAGAATGAAACGAAAGTTTTACTTTTGGGAAGAGTGCATGAATCTACGAGAAGTTAAGGTATGCCATTATAGTTCCTTTAATTTTGTAGGCTTTGCCTTTGATCTTATCCTCAAACAGGTAAGCAAGATCCATTTATTGTGTATCATTCATAATTTTTGAATTAACTTTTTCTCCATGCAGGCCCTTCGTAAACTAAATCATCCTAATATTGTAAAGTTAAAGGAGGTTGTCAGGGAAAACAATGAACTATTCTTCATTTTTGAGTACATGGTAATCTAGCTTCTACTTTTTCTTATGAGAATTTTAAATTCACATTATTATATTTGAATGCACATAGCAAAAAATAAAAAAATAAAATATTTGAGAAATCATCTTAAATTAATGTTTCCAAGCAACTTTTTATTTTTACTATCTGAGTTTATTATATTATGTTGCAATCTCTTTTTGCAACCTTAGTTCACTACATTGTATCTTGAACTTTGTTCCTTAAACAATGAAAAGGAAAAAAAAAAGCCCCCATCTTGATGTCCCTGATTCCCTGGTCAACAAAAGATCTTGTCGCTGCCTTATCCTGCTGATTTGCTCACAAAATAATGATTCTAGTGGGTGCCTTTACCTGTTGATTTGCTCACCAATGACTATGCCTTTTTAGTTCATATATTAATGATATATTACCTGTCAACTTCTTGGTAATCCATTGTAATCTGTCTTATTTTGATCGTAATATGTGATTTTATATGTGAGCTAGCATGATGTTGATTGAATTTCCTGCGAATTCATTTGGTAAGAGCTTGAATTAAACTTCTTTGTAGGAACATAATCTTTACCAAATAATGAAAGAGCGACAAAGACCTTTCTCTGAAGGGGAGATCCAGAGCTTCATGTCTCAGATGCTGCAAGGACTTTCTCACATGCATAGAAATGGATACTTTCACCGAGATTTGAAACCTGGTAAATGTTCCTTTTGTGTCTGTGTACTGTGTGATTTAAGTTTTTTATTTGCATCTTCATCGTGGGTTTTGCACATTGATTGGTTTTATCTTTATATGGTAACATGTGTTTTTTTTCAGAGAACTTGCTGGTGACAAAGGATGTTCTAAAAATTGCTGATTTTGGACTGGCTAGAGAAGTATCGTCGATGCCTCCTTATACAGAATATGTTTCTACACGGTGGTGAGTAAATATTCAGTTATAATACCTCATTTGCTTTGTATTTTTGTTTGTTTGTGTTCACACCATGTTGGTTCAATGTCATTAACGAGTTCATGGTTCTATCCTCTTCCTATGGGATTAGTTTTTCTTTCTTATGGTTTATTGGTTACTTATGTCAGGTACCGTGCCCCAGAAGTTTTGTTGCAGTCCTCCTCATATACTCCTGCAATTGGTATGTGCACATCATGTTATCGTAGCTTTTAGGGTGTTGTGGGACCAATCCAGAACTTTTCCTTTATCAGATTGAATGCCATGTACTTGATTTATTAGCTATTTTGTTCATCTTTGCAGTAAATGCTTACTTTGAGATCTATCTGTACAATTATACGATTTTCTTTTGCTTGTATGATATTGATACCTGATAATGGTAACTTCTACAGATATGTGGGCCGTTGGTGCAATATTAGCAGAGCTTTTCACTTCATCTCCTATTTTTCCTGGTGAAAGGTGATTTCTATAAGTCTCTCTTTTAAAGCTTTGCGGAATTTGATGTAAATTGAGGCAATCCTTTGTGCTTACAAGTATCTTTTCTAACAGCATAAACATGCACATGCAATGTAATTGTAGTACTTCTATGTTCAACATCTATTTTCTAACTATGGTCTACCAGTGTGTACTATAATATCTATGGGAGTATATGCTAAGTTGAATATATTCCTGAAATCCGCTTTCAAGTTTTGTTCGTGATAAAAGGGTTTTGTTGTGATTCATGTTTTATAGTTGGTATGTTTTCTGATGCTTGACTCTGGTAATTATGCTGGTTCTGTAGTTAGGATTGCTAATCATGGGCTTAAATTACCTCATGGTTGATTTGTAATTAATAACCCAACAATGTTTTCCAAGATAAATCCAGCACAACATGGTTGATTGTTATTTGTTCTTATGCTATTTCTATTCTACACTATATTAATTTGTCCTTAGTCACTTTTAAGCTGAACCAAATTGATTTTACTCACCAATACATATCTTGGACAACCCTTGCTTATGTTACAAAATCTGGTGTAAATTTTCTTTATTGTTCTCAGTCTGCCTCTTTTGCCTTTTCATGGACACTGCTTTCACACTTATATACATGAAAATGCATGCAAAGGTGTGGCAAGGCAATGATCCTAAGGAAATTTCTTTACTTGCAATGCTAGTTTCTTAATCACATACTGTTTTTCACTATGTTAATCCTGTTTGCTACTGGCTCAGAGTGTGTAACTTTATAGGTGTTCTGCACTTAGTTTTGTTGATTTTTATTTCTCTTGGCAGTGAAATAGATCAACTTTACAAGATATGCTGTGTTCTTGGCGCACCAGATTGGACTTCTTTCCCTGAAGCAACAAATATCTCTCGTCTTATTAATATTAGTTATTCAGAGGTTGGATTTTTTTTCTTTACATGTATTTGTTAATTATTATCTGCTCTTATTTCGCCTTTGCTTTATTCTATTTTATTTTAATTATTATTTCTGTGCAGATTTTACCAACCAACCTGTCAGATATCATTCCGAATGCCAGCTCTGAGGCTATTGATTTAATCATGGTGGGTTTTGTGGTTGACTAGAACTTAAGTGGTATTCTCTGTTATATAAAATAATGTCTTACACACCCTGTTCGACTGGCTGTAGCAACTTTGCTCATGGGACCCGTTAAGGAGGCCAACAGCAGATCAGGCATTGCAGCATCCTTTTTTTAATGTAATATATGTGTTATGCAGTTATCTCAGATTTCTAGTTTTATTAGATCAATTTTAATGAAGTGTCTTGGACAGGTGGGTATGTGGGTTCCTCGTCCACTGCTGCATGATCCGCTTGAGTTGAGGCTAAATAACATGGGTGAGTTTTTGATGTTCCCTACTCGTTCATGTGTGAGAGAGTGATAACAATATTTTCTATTCTTTTTTTTTTCTTTTTAAATTTTTTTTAATGTTTCCATTCTCTATTCTGCAGGGACAAAGCCAAATCTTGAGTTGAATCTATGGGATTTTGACACAGAACCTGATGATTGTTTTCTGGGCTTGACGCTTGCAGTAAAACCAAGTGTTTCAAACTTGGGTAATATTTTTGTATCTTCTGTGCTTAGATTTTACCAGACTGGTGTCTTGTTGCTACTGATGCCTCCCAAATTCAGTCCTCCACTGCATAAGTAATAATATGGCATGGCCATGCATTTTTCTTGCCTTTTTTTGGTGATCATGGGGGAATAAGCGGAGGGGTATCCTGGAACTTTTAGGATTTGGTGTCTATAACAAGTAGTTGTCAAGGCAGAGAATTTAGACAGTCATAGACAGATGGAATTAGATGAACGTACATATATTAGCTTTGCTATTTTCCACTTGGAAGGGATATTGTTTGGGATGCATAGTTTTCTACTTGTTAAGTCAATCTGCTTTTTCTCTATTATATATATAAACTATGTTAGCATTATTTGAGGAGTGTTATCTGCTTTTGAGCTTCTTTAATAGAAACATCATTGTTTGGGAAGGGTTCTGTGACTTAGAAAACTATATAGATAGTTTCCATTTTCTAGAATCTGATTGTGTACCATCTTTCTTAAAATTCTAGGTCTCTATTATTTATTTCTTCATCAAAGAACAAAAATATTCAATATTCTGACTGAGTTACTTCTTGCAGAGGTGGTACATAATGTCTCTCGAGGTATGGAAGAGGTGAGTTCTGCAGTGCTGCTGTGCTAGACTCATAATGCTGCTCGTGGCTATTCTATATCCTTTACATGGATCAGATTGTTTACCATAACTAAAATATAGCTATCTGTTGAACTTCATGATGCAGGATATACTATTTTGTCCTAGGCTGAAAGATCATCCAGAGCAATCAGGTAATTCATTAAATCTTCCTCTTCCGACACAGACTTGGGGAGTGGGGAATTGACAATAGTAATCATGCATAAAACAATTTCGTATGGGAAATAGATCTTTTGTAAAATTTCATCTTTTTAATGGTACAAGCTGGCTTCTTAAACTTTTCTAAAAGTCACACTGTTCATCAGTTATTTCATTTGCTTTTTCTTTATAAATATAGTGTTTGCCACTAATGGGTTATGGGGTGGTTTCATTACAGTTTTTTGGTCACTACTTACTCCTGATCACAAGGGACTTCACACACCGGTTGAATCCTCCTTGTCTCTCTCGTTCAGGTGAGTTCATTCCTTTAGCCACACTCAAGTTAGAACTTGTGTCTGTGGAGACACTGGCTGTAAGGCATTCCATTATTGATACTTCAACTGAACAATCATCACCATGGTCCTTGGGAACTTTTATACTATACCATTTTTGTTTGAAGTAGGTGTTCCCCATTACTCATCACTAATAGAAGAATATCTTTGATCTGGTCTTGTTAGCTGTTTATACTTGAATTACTGCTTCAATACCATATTCGTCTAGTTTACTGTTATAACTTGTAAATAATCATATACGAAAAGTTTGTTTTTCTGAATACTGTTCTGCATTTGCTGTTATTACTAATTTATTACTTGTGGCACTAGCTTGATGTAATGTGTGCATGTAGATTAAAGAAATGCAAGTTGTGTGTATATGGTTTCGGCCCTTCTGTTCATTACTTTCATTCATCATGGTAACTATTTCGATGACATGAGATCTGATATTCCCCCTTAATTGGGGTGGAAATGCTCTGTTGCAGTTCGATCCAGCATCCACCAATAGGAGTTCCACAATCTGCTGGGTTTGCAATTGGATCATTGCAACCAAACCTCTTCGAACATCAACTGTTGGCTGTATCCTCCCCGTTCCAGCAGGGTCAGTACCTCTGATTCAATTGATAATAATAATAATTCAATAAGGGGCTGTAGAAAACATCTGTAATTTATTCCATTTGTTTCTTGTAAAGTTCCATTTAGCACCCTTAGCATCTACCGTCATCTAATCCAGCTGCCGGCATTTGTCAGGCGATATTGTTGTCCGGGATAGACTCCCGTGATTTAAGTTTTTCAGATTACAATTTTTATTATAGGAAAAAAAATATACTCAGAACAGTCAAATATTGGCGGAACATTTGATCCCGGCTAATGTAAATTTTTTTTTTGTGCAAATCTGTCTCAATTTCCAGCAGATCATAATTTCTGTAACGTACAACTACTTTACCGCATCAATTTTATGAACTTATCGAGTTGGAAACAAGCAGTAACATATATATTTTTTTTTTGTTCAAAGTAGTAACATTATTGACTCTGGATAGACAACTTCTGTGAGTGTTTGGGGAAAGCTGAAAGTAAAGAAATGTTGATTCTGAATCAGTTTGAAGAGAAAGATTGAAGGTAGTTTTTATTACTAATAGAAGGTAAAACCGTACATGGAACTTGGAATATTGAGTCAATAAATAGCCTCTTATTTTAGGTTGGGCAAAATTTCCGCTTATTAATTACTTGTACGCCATAGCTTTCATTTCTTGAACCAGATGAGAAATAAACTTGGCCTGTATCTCAGAATTCAGCAGGAACTGCTTCCACTTGTTATGATTCTCCCTTATGGATATGCCTGGCTCATCGTGGACCTCGACCATCACTGTCTTGACAGCATCCCTGATGTCTTCCTTTGTAAAAAAACGATCCTCTTCTCTCCTAGTCACTTCTACCTGCAGCTTTCAAGTCCCCAGCCATGAGCTTGGAGTTCAAGAACTGGTCACCCTTGAAAGGCAACAGGACCAACTGGCAATCATTCATCAAAGCTTCGATGACCGAACTGAACCCAGAGTGGCAAACGTAACAGCCTACACTTTGATGAGCTAGTATAAGCTGTTGCTGGACCCAACCGGTGTGGATAACTCCTCTGCCCTCAATTGCTTCCGTGAACCGTTCTGGCAAGGCCTGTTCAAGCTCAGCCTGGCCGTTTACTCCGGCCGGGAAGTTTAAAACCAGGAAAAATGGCAGCCCAGTGAGTTCCAAACCAGTAGCCAACTCCTTTATCTGATCCTTATTGAGAAATGTCTCGCTGCCGAAGGAGCAAAAGATGACGGACTTGGGTGGATGTTGACCCAACCAATCTGCCCATATTTCTGCTCGAGTGCACCCGGTTGTGGTTCTGGAGTAAGTGGACCACTTAAGAGGGCTTTCTTTTGAAACTGGGTCTTGATGAAATCAACGTAAGGGCCTTCCATTTGGGTGCAGGTTTTGATGACTATGGCAGTGCAGGAGGTGAGACAGTCGATGACTCTATAGTAAACCGCAGGGTTACCATCAAAGCTCTTGAAAATGTAGGACAAATCTTGAGCCTGGAACGCTTTGAGTTTGAGAGAGGTGAGTGAGGTTTGTGGGAAGCCAAGCGGGGGCTTCTTAAGGTCATCAACACTGGGTTCCACTTGCCCACTTTGGAGCCTTGCAGGGACAGTGAGGTAAGCCCCGGAAATGCCAGAGAAGACCGAGAAACAAAGCGTCTTGATGCCGAGTTGAGAGCATAGTTTGGGAAGCCAATGCTGAAAGAAATCAAAGAAGACAAATTGGGGTTGGAGATTGGATAGTAAAGTCTTGATTTGAGGCTGCATGAGGTCTAACGCTTGCTTGAGAAGCTCCTGCATGGCGGGTGTCATCTCAGAGGTGTTGTGGAAGTCAGGAGGAAGGCCTTGGACTGGGGGGATTTGGAGAGGGATGATTTGGATATTTGGAGATGGGAGGAATGAAGATTTGATACGTGAAATGTTACCAGGAGCTGTGAGGAAAGAGATTCTAACTCCATCAACAAAAATTAGCTTGTTGGATAGTTGAATAAATGGGCTAATGTGACCAAATGCGAAATATGGGAACATAACCGCATGTACTAACTCTTTTGGTTCACCAGCCATGAATCGTTCTTTTTTTGTTAATGGCGACTTACAGGAAATCCCAGACTCTTGATCTTGACCCCTTACCTAACAGGCTAACACATTACTATCTCCATTCTCCATCTCTCATCTAACCTAACTCATTTAAATTTCTTAGCACAAGAGCTCATGTAAACAATTAATGGCCTTTGTTAGTACAGTTGTGTTCTGTCTGTGCCTATCGTCAATTTGTGCTGATTTTTTTGTTGTATAGACTTTAGATACAGATATGTTTGCTATAATTCTTATATTATTACTATTATATTATTATATATGACATTAGACCTATGGAGGTTAATCTGATTAATAAATAATAAGTGGTTCGGCTCACGCTGGCGCGTCGAGTATTCAAAAATTTGGATTGTTTAACAATTACTTCTATTGAATGTAATGATTTGATGTTGAACAAATATTTCAAAGTTACATGATCTAAAATTTGTTATATTTATAAATAGCAACTATTAATTTATAAATGGAAAAACTGGATTTGCTTGAAAGTTGAAACATATTCTGTCATTTAAATTGTAAAGTTTTTTTTCTCCAAAAATTGTAAAATTCACTTATATAATGTCTTTTGTTTAAGTCGCTTTTGAAGGGGTGGCCTGGTCTCTTTCTCACCTTGGGCTTGAGTCAGTAAAAACATACAATACCTAAATGATTAACCTATTGTTTATTTGGTATCACAAAACTAAAGTCTATGCCAATTAAAATAAACTAGTGTCAATTTATGATTCATCATTGGAGGAAATAATTGCATATCTTAAGCCATCCTAAATGAACTTGAACTCATTAAGTAAATATTAATTCCACTTCTTTATATACTTGATTCAAAGTTCTATTTAATTAAAAAAATATAGTATAGTAGTATAGATGAAGGAATAATTTTTTTCTATATCACCAATCATGGATTATTTAGTTTTTTAATACATTCAAGAGGAATTCTCCCGTCATCGGGCATTTGGCCTGGTGGTAGAGTACTGAACTTAATTTCAGCATACCTGGACCATGAGGTCTTGGGTTCAACTCTCACAGAATGTGAGTTTAATTTGTAATTTGTTTATTTGGTTTGTAGGAATGTATAGTTTCTAGTTTCTAGGTTCAGGAGCGGGTGTTATGAGATTTCAATTGTATTTGTTGGGGATGGGGTTTGTTGGCTCATAGATTAGCGTTTCGGTAATGTAGCTAATCATGTAGCGGTGTACGGGTCTTCCTGTGCGTTTTTAATCCCAATCTCATTAATCAAAAAAGTTTATTTCTCAAAAAAAGAGGAATTCTCCCAACGTCCTCATTAATTGACTTCCCAAACCGATTTCAAATGACATGTAATTACAAAAATGACCAAATAGGAAAAAGAAAGATAAAAATCTAGTTGGACTTTTCTATAATTTGCCAAGTGAGAAAAGACAAAAAATGGCAAAATGATGGCTCCTCATTAATCCTGATTTGAAGTTTTTAGTAATTTCATTAGCCCACTCAAATAATTAATACAAGTTGGTCGGCCCGTGCTGACGCGTCGGGCTTCTTTGATTTGTGGCCGGTATCAATTTATTTATTTTTTTTTCTAAGAGCCTCATAAGCAAATTTCTTTTTTCAAAGAAGATCATATGCAAATTTATTTTTTCAAAGAGGATTATAGGCAAATTTCTTTTGTCAAAATGATTGCATTTTATATTTTTAGGTTGTAGGAATGCTTATGGTTTAGAATATATAACAATGGGAATATACATAAATATACATATTTATGAAGAAAGAGAACGCTTTTAAGTGGCCAAACAATCAATTACCAAAAATGACAGGGAGAAAAGGATGTAGACACCTCATTTTTGCTCCCTTTTCTTTTTAGTTTGGCGATATTCAAATAAAATTCTCATTTTAATTTTTAGTCTTTCATGCCTTGTCCATTTCTTGAATCCTCCTTTATTTTTCTTGGGCTAGAAATCAAGTTCTGGGCTTTGAATTGGGACTTCTTCTCTTTTATTGAATGTGGGTTACTTCTTTTAAGTTTGTATGGGCCTGGGGTAAAATAATCACTTTTGATTGGTCCATGAAGCTATGGGTTAGCTCTTTTCTTTCTTTCTCTTTAAATTAAGCCCATTTGCATTTTGTTGGCTGGCCTTGAAAACCCAAAGGATTTGGAAGAGATTAAAACTTGCAAAGTAAAGAATCGTTCTGTTCCCAACAATAATTGTTTTACATTTACAAAAATAGCCAAGGTACATTTCGATTTTGGGGTTATAATGTCACGCGGGATCCCTTGGAAACTCCAAAATTTGTTTTCTTGCCCAAAGCAATCTGCAAAATAGAAGGACATAAATCAACAACAATTAAGGATTTTGCAGTGAATTAGCAGAATAGAACACAAACAGCCAAATGAAAAGAATTGCTTAAACAAGCCTTGGAGACCAAGTTTTGGTCAGGTCAGAGCTTGTCCCCAAGTTACGCTAGCTGCAAGCAGGAATATGGGAGTTACAATGCACTGCCTGATGAACCCCACAGATCAGCATACTGAACCAAGTCAGCAAGTACAGAAGGCAATTAAGGAGAGGACACATTCAAGAGAATGGGCATGCACCTAGCAAATTGAAACAACAACCAAGTGTGCCAGTCACAAGGAAAACACATGGGAACACAAGCACATAGCGAATCAGGCATGAAAGAAGTTCCATGGTAACAGAAGAAGTGCCAGGTTGTTTGAACAGCAAGGACAGTATACACAGCATACATGACACATCACTTACTCTCAACAAATCAAAAGTTCATAAAATGCTACATCAAGAATGCAGGTGCCAAAGGAACAAAGAGATACAATGCCACGTGAGCAATTACATGTCATCAGAAGTCCCTATAAACAAATACACGCCATCAGAAAGTTTTCCAGTACATTCATAGGAGTGGACAGAATTTAAGAAGGTGAATAGTGACCATTAGATTCAAATAGAGGCAACAGGTGGCAATGTCCCAAAGAAAGAGAGCACGTAACACTCAGAAATATAACCATTCACAGAAATATACCAGGCATATATATATCCTACTATTCCAGAGGACACACAGTTCCCCAAGAAAAGCAGAGGAACCCTAGTTCTTTCTTTTCCCATTTTTCATTCTAGCAACCAGAAAATAAAAATTCCAAAAAAGAGGATACGGATACCAAGAACCACACATAAACCCTAGTTTCTTTTCAATAGGCAAAAAACCCCAGTTTCTTTTATTTCTTTCTTTTTTTTTCACTCTTCCAGACTTACAGAAAACCAATCGAAAAGAAAACACAAAAAAAGTCTCAAATCCAGCAATTTGCTTCTCCATTTTTTTTAGTAACAAAAACAGAAAAAGGTAGTCGCTTTTACCTTTTTTTTTTTCTTTCCTTTTGCTCCACTGAAACCGTCTACCTTGTCCCTTTTAGTTTTCCCTCAACACAAAAAGGGCAACAACAAGAAAAACAACAGAAAAGAGTTAGATTCGGGAGAAACTTTTAGATTTAAGCCTTATTTTTCGAAAGTGTTTCGGTTAAAAGGAAGTCCAAGGAGAGACAAACCACATACCTGAAAATGGTGATGATTTGAGGGCCGGAATTAAAATTAAAGCGTTGAAGATTCACTTCGGTACGGGCTAGATCTACGGGGTTGTGTTCATTAGGCGGTGTGATTGATAGCAGATCCGGCGGAACAGGCTTTAGGGTTTAGGTAAGTTATTTTCTGAAAGTTAAGTTGGTATTTATATGCCACTATAAGTTTCAGGTTATATTTTAATTACAAGTGTTAGGTTTAGTATTTCTTCAATTTTGTCCCCGAAATCCTAACATTTATGTGGATTTAGGACTCGAGCCTTTAGATTAATGCGATTCAGTCCCTGGTTTAATTGATTAGGTCCCTAATGACTTAGATTTAGGGTTAATTTGCAATAATTTAAGCAACCTACTTTTTGGTAACTATATTTTATTAGGAATTAATGTTGATTTCGGTTGGTAAAGCTTAGAATATCTAAAATTTAGAAAGAAAATAATGCCTTTGTTAGATAATTGACTTTTGGAAATAATATATAATATATATATATATATATATAAATAAGGAAAGTTTAAGGAATCAAGGGCTAAGTTTAAGGTATCTTGGAAGTAAGTAGTTGTAGGCAATTAGTCAAAGGCTTAGTTTTAGGAAACTAAAAAAATAAACAATTTTAGGAATCAAAAGATTGTGTTTCGGGCTTGAATAGTGTAGTAATTAAATTGAAATCATTATTGGAAGTACAATTAGGTTAGTCAAAGGAAAAAGGAAAGTTTAGAGCTTGTTTGGCATCGTTTTTGTTTCCTGATTTCTGTTGTCAATTTCCTGTTTTTGGAAACAAAACAGTGAAAACATGTTTGGCAGGCTGTTTCTGTTTTAAAAAATTTTGGAAACAGAAGCAGTGTTTTGGAAAAAAGTGGAAGCAAGAATTTTGTGTTTTCATGTTTTTCCAAAACACTTCCAAAATACAGAAGCACAATGATGAACAGTAACTCACATGCTTTTTAACCATTTTTTCTTTTACTTTTTTATTTAAAAACATACAACTAAATTGTATATCCAAACATGTTTTTGTTTTCAAAAATTGACAGCGCAACAAAAACAAAACGAAAACAAAACAAAAACAAAAAAACAAAAAAACGAAAACAATGCCAAACGACCCCTAGTTTTTGGAAAGTGATAGTGAATGATTTCAAGCGTAGAAAATTAAGGATTTAATTTGACTAATTGTAAATTTGGAGATGAAAAAATGATTAAAATTTAAATCGAATAATAATAAAGTAGGGAAGAAAATTTTTTTTTGGGGCCTTTTAGTTATACTTGGGATCTAAAAAGTAGTTGTTGGGCCTTTAAATGGTTAGATGTAATTGGACTTTACTAATTATTCTATTGGGTTTTTAAATTTCGTTGGGCTTAGTTGTTAGTCCATCTTTGGGCTTTGTTTATTATGGGTATATTTTGGGTATTTAAATTGTTGTTAGGCCATTTCTTTTTAGGTCTTGTTATTTTTATTTATTTGGGTTCTGTTTTGTTAGGTTAAGTTGGGCCTTTAAACTTCTAGATATAATTTGGACCTTGCTTATTCTATTTGTTTGGGCTTGTTTGTTTTGGATTTTTATTTAAGCTTGGGCTTAAGGTCTCTTTAAACTCTAATGTCACTACAACATAGGCTTATTTACTTAAAATAAATTAAAATTTAGAACTTAAAATAGGTTTCATATGCATTCATACTTAAATTCTATATTTACGTTGTTATTACTATGCTATCAAATTGTTCATGCGAGTTTAATTAAATTGACTCCCTTCGGGGCTTGAAACTTTCGGAAGGGCACTTCCCAGTGTGTGGGTTTGGGTCCGGACGGGTTTCTCGTATAATCACCCGGTAAATTATACTTAAATTGGACATAACATGCATCACTTGCATTCATGCATTTAGGGTTTTAGACTTAGTAATTTCAATTAATCGTTAAAGAAAATCCAAAAAAGAGTAAGGTTGAAAATGAGGTAGAATAAAACTATTTTCTTCAAAATTTAAAAAAAAAGTTTGTGTTTGAGGATTGTTCTCTTTTAGTTTTCAAAGAAAAATCAAAAATGAAAGTTGAGTATTTCAAAATTAACATAAAGGTTTAAAAAAATCCAAAAAAATTCAAAACCCAAAAAAATCAAAAAGAGAATATCATTAAGTCTTCAAATTGGGAAAGTTCCCATCAGTTTTCAAAGCATTAAATTTAGCTCTTTAGGGAAAGATCCCACCAGGTTTTAGTTTTCAGTTTAGGGAAAGTTCCCATTATTTTCACTTTTAGTTTTCAAAATGGGAAGGTTCTCATCAAAAGCATTTTTCAAATTGAGTCGTTTTAATGGTAAGTTTTAAAGAAAATCCTCTCATGAGGAGCCCAAAAAGAGAACAAACAATAAACGGGTGCAATTCCCGACAACCCAATTTTCAAAATTCAAAATCCATTTTTGCTTGTTTATACTCTTTCAAAGATTAATAAAATTTCTTAATGGCATGAAAATACTTAAAAATAGAAACAACTAATAATAGAAACCCACAGTTAAGTTTAGGCTAGTCAGTGCCGTCTTTTTGACGAGCGTTGTGGGGGTGCTAATCCTTCCCCGCGCGTACCCGACTCCCGAATCTTAGATTCTGGTTAGTAGACTAATTAGGCTTAGTGTGACCCTAGCTAAGCATCAGGTAACATTAGGTCTAATAATTTGGTAGGTGGCTAATCACACCATGAAAAAGATTAGTGGCGACTCCAAACATAGGGAACAATAGTTTCCCCTTCAATTCGCCTAGGTCGTTAAACGGTAGGGTTCGGATACCCCGGACCCGCACGTTGCGACAAAGGAAGTGCATGAAAATGATTGAGGGGCTTCTTAGTAATCCGGCGAGCGAGAAAAAATAAAAAAGATAAAATGCTGGCTCCTCATCAATCCTGATTTGGAGCTTTTAGTAATTTCATTAGCCCACTCAAATAAGGTTTAATATATATATAAAATAATATATAATATGAGTCAGCCATTTGTTCAGCAAAAGATTTCGATAGGCACATGTCTGTCTCTACCTTTTCAACGATGAGATATAGAGAGTGATCAATTTCTTTTCCTTTACACTATGTTTGGATTGGGGTGTGATGAGGGAAAGGAAAGGAAGTGAGAGGAAAAGGGCATCCCTCCACTTTTTTAGATTAGATTTTTTAATTTTAGGAGGGAAGGGGAAGGATGCTAAAATCCCTCCGTTTTCCCTCTAATACCCCATTTTGCTTTCCTCCCAAATTGGGGGGTTTTGAGGGGAAAGAAAACTCATTTTAATTTTTAATTTATTAAATATCTAAAATATCTCTATAGTTTTTAACAAATATAAAAAAAAAAATCAACTATACATACCTATTCTTTTACTTGATTTCGAACATCCAAATTTCTTCTCACCCACCGCCTCTCTCATCTCTCATCTCTTGTATGTTTTTTAATGGAGAAGATTTTTCTTTTATTTTTTACTACTAAGCAATGACGAGCTTGAGTTTTTTTTTCCGATAATAACAAAGGTTATTATTGGTAATTTATAATATATTAAATTATTTACATTCATTTCCATTGCTTAACCAAACAATTGGTATGGTGATTCCTTTCCTTTTCTCTTCTAACTCATTTTTAACAATTCAAACAAGGAAACATATACTTTCTTTTCCTTTAAAATATTTTCCTTTTTTTCCTTTCTTTTCTTTTCCTTTTCTTTAATGATTTGAATCCAAACATGGTGTTAAAAAATGTTTGAGCTGTGGCCAAAAAATAAGAAAGTTTGACCCAACCCACAACGGCTCAACTGGTCGAACAGTCGGGTCAGTCCGGTCTGAATAAAGCTGTCCACTCAGTTGACAATTACTAGCATTTATTTGTATTTTGTAGGAGATATAGACAAGTGTCAAGAGAATAGGAAAGCAAAGCGTGGCAACAAGAACTCAATCGAACTGGTGTAGTTATTATGATTAGCATCATCTTAAAGTCTCGCTGAAGAGAAACTCTTAACTGTTAAGATTCCTGAATTTCAATATTTCACTCAAAATTAGCACCCAACATCCCTAGCAAAAGAAGTTCAGAAATGGGTGGTGAGACGATCATACATCCTAGTCTCACGTCTGGTAATTAGACCCTGTTCTTTATATGTTCTGTTTTATTCCATGTTTTGTTTTTATTGCTTAATGTAATAAAACCCATTTTTGGATCTTATCTCAACTTGGCAGAAGAAGAATCCGATGTAGACCAAGATTTCCCACTTCCATCAATGTCCTCCAAAAACCCCACTTTGGGCAGGTAAGCTTTCTTACTTTCTCGTTTGGATGATGGCATAATTTTAGCCTATCTAATTTTCTTGGGTTCATTATATGTTGGTGAAACTGGGTCAGTGATGATAAGTTTGAAGATGGAAAAAATGAAGTCGATGGGCTGTTTAAAAATGGATTTGGTCAAGTGGATCCTCAATTTAATTCTTCTTCTTCTCTCGAGTTTGAAGCTCGTAAGAATATGAAGCATAAGTTTTACAGAGAGGTACTGCAGAGTTATGATGAATTGAAGGTTCGGAGGAAGAATCTAAATGAGGCCAAGATCAAGGTTTTAAGGTATTCATGTTAGTACCACAAATTCATTTTCTTTCAAAAAAGTGGGTATTTTTTTTTCCATTCCAGTCTGTAGATGATGATTTTTGGTCATGCTTATAATATATAATTTCAATTATATATTATCATGTATTAATATATATTAATAATAATATAAGGGTTAGACTTTGAACACGTGGCAGGGTTCATAGTCTAGTCCATTTGGGATGTACAGGGGAGCTGGCTTGGAGGCTCGGGCTAGGAGGCAAGTTGAGAGTACTACTCAACCTTTTCCTGATGAGAGCGACGTGTTCCTACCCTACTCACCCAACAAAATACTCACTTGGTACCATACTCACTTGGTGTAATACTCACTTAGTGAGATACTCACTTACAAAGCCACACTCACCCAGTACAATACTCACCCAACCAAGTGAGGCCATCCATACTCACCTACTATATACTATACACAATAAATACTCATACCCATAAACAGTTACCCATGAACCCATGATCTCAAAATAAGAACATGGGGTAGTTACTTGCTAAAATTAAGGGTATAAATAAGACCCTTAGACAACGGAGAAAGGGTTAATCATTCTTCCATTAGAGATAGCATACAGGGACTTTACTCTCCGAAAGAAAAGCTCTCTGACCCAAAGAAACTACCAACACCGTAAACAACCATCACCAACACCGCCTGCCACCGCGCACTCATCATCAAGGAACTGCTCCGGCCTTCCTCCCTGCCACCTCCTGTGGATCCTTATCTGTTTGTGACGTTGCCTCACTCTACATCTAAGAACCCTTGTTTACACAGTCCAAACTCTTGAACTCTTGATATTACCATATTTTTACTTACCATTTGTTCGCCTGAAGTCAATATTCTAATCATAGGACCAAGAAGAATCTTGTTTTCTTGTATGTTAAATGGAATATACAATTGCTCACTGGAGCAATGCAATAAAGATTAAAATGCATTATCACTATTAAGGCTTTCTTCTTTTAAAGCAAGTACCAATGTAGAAATATTGGGTTTTAATTTACCTTTCATCCGATTTCATGACATAATTAGTTAACCAACAATAATTTTGAATACATATTACCATGCTTCATGATTTTAGATGGTTCTTGCACAATGCACATTGTTTGACACTACATTTGAAACCTTCTTGCAAATTGCAGCTTTATGGTGCCAAATTCCTTCTTGCAAAATTTTACCATTTTCATCATATGTTTGATCCATAGTTCACATGCCAACTTATCTTCCATTTTGGTTCTTTTGTAGTTTAATGCATAATTTGCTAACATTTTTGGTTTAACATGAACAGTTATGTACCTGGAGCCTGGATTGAGAATGTTGGTGGCATGAAATTGAGAGATTATGATGTTCCAGAAACAACAACACTCCTTTTGATTGGTCCGAGAAGATCTGGAAAAAGTAGTCTTGTCAATAGAATTTCAAGGGTATTTGAATATGACAAATTTGCATCAGAAAGAGCTCAAGTATCATGTAATGTTGATTCTTGGAGAATCAATTTTTTTTTTGGGCAAAGTAGATATGTTATTACTCATTCTCAACCCTAAATTAACTTATTCCCTAAAGCAGATTTTTTGTCTTTTGGAGATGGCACCAAGTATCTTCAGGAATACATGATCCCAAGATATTCAGCTTCATTTTGTGTTTATGATACTCCGAGCTTGAATAATGACACTTCTGATAACATTGATATGATTGAGCATTGGATCAAGGAAGGTGTTTGTCACGGGAATCTTCTTTTCAGGTAAATTTGCAGAGCACTTTCCACCAGGCATGTAAGTTTACTTTTATTTCAGATCACTTCATCTGATTGATTTGTGAATCAGGAAATCAGAGGGTTCTAGTTTATGGAGAAAATTGAAGTGCAAAACACAAGATATACCTTGGCGGTCTTGCAAGACCAGGACAGTTAACTTTGTCATTTTTGTTGTCGATGCGGTTACTGTTTTGAAATCCATAGAGGGTGGTGGCCCAGAAGAGGCACACTATATGAAGATGATTACTAGGGCTTTCAAGTGCCCATACGTATCTTTTAAAGGTACATAATATTATCAAGTTTTACTTCATTTCATTTCATTTTTTAAGTTAACAAATAAAAACTTAAGACTATGAACTTTGTCAATAATTTGCTTTCTGCGTTTTATTGTCTTAGTCAGAATATAATTCGATGGGGTTTAGTTTAGTATTCAAACAAATCCTTTAACATGGTTATTGAATATAGTAACGAGGAAATTGAGCGCAAAAAGAAGTGGATGGTTATGGTTATCACATCATTTTTATACACATAGTTACATATTTTATCTTGTTCTGCACTTTTTTTCTTGCTCTCCTTTCGCATCGTGTGTTTTTCTTTTTTTTTTCTTTTTAAAGTTTCTACATTAGTTTATATGCCTTTATATCTTCTCAGGTTAATAACCTACTAAATCCTTTGTCTTTGTAGATGATAAACCTGTTGTGGTTATCACACATGGGGATCTTCTTTCACTTGCCGATCGTGCTCGTGTCCGTGTTCATTTGGGGGAGTTGTTGGGCATTTTACCTACAAAACAAATATTTGACATTCCAGGTGATTTTACCAAATTATTTACTATCATTTTGATAATTTATTAATCGTTTTTTGACCCATGAATTAATGCACTTGATTAAATAGAGTGACTGAATAAAAGCCTTGAGCTTGCAGAAAGCCATGATCCAGTAACTGAGTTGACAATTGTTGATATGTTGCGCTATTCACTCGAGCATGCAGATCGAAACCTTCCACACAAGAATTGGGTAATGCAAAAGGTTTGTTCTTTCTTGCACATGGTTAAGACATGATGTTCTGATTGGCTGTATTTTCATTTTAATTTGATTGGAAAAGCATGTTGATAACTGATAATGGCTGCTTCTTTTGGATCATTTCATGATGCATATGAGATTCAAAATATTCTTAAGAATCATTGGCATGTCATTAAGCAAGTCAATTAGCAGCTTTTTTTTGTTATTGATGTTGTTTACCCTGGGACATGTTATTCAATGGTAATTATGAGGTTCTGCATATGCTGATGGAACTTGAATACTGAACAAGGCAATTTGTTTGAGAGATCTCATCTTGGCTGCAATTGTTTTTTTTTTTTTTGCCGATTAATGGCTAATATAAATCACATCCAGGTACACAAAGTCTCTGTATCAAGATACATCTACCTGTTAGCAATGTTGGTGATTGCCCTAGTAGCAGCATACTTGAAACATTCATGCACGAGGCATCGTCAGAAATCGGAACTTCATATAGATTGGCATGCTATTCGACACATGTGGCTAGATGATTAAATAAAGTCAGCTTGGTTTGATAACTTTCAAATTGGTTCATTACACAAATGCATTCTCTCCAAAATCACTTTGCAGTTGTAAATGATTTGATCCTTGTGATGTGTGTGGAAATTTGCATCTATATAAAGGTTGGAACCAGGCTTGTTATTATTCTGAAGTTGATAATTTACTCTGTCTAATATAATGTACAGTTCTTCCCCCCTTTTTGGCCAGAACCAATAATGTACAGTTGGATTTACTTTTTCAATAATGAATGTAATCTTGATTGCACGAAATTGGAGATACTTTGTCACAAAATTCTACTATAGATAACATTTGATGTTTATGCAAAAAGGCATATGACAAATTTTGGAACGGAAATCAAGTCAAAAGCCAGAAGGCCACTTTCATTTTGCATATTGTATCCATAGACTATAGAAAGAGCAGATGGTTGCAGGAAAAGGAAGGGAAAAGATAGCCTAAATTTCAACCAAATAAATTTGATGATTCGTCAGATACTGTTTCAACATTGACAGCTTGATTAATTGCACCAATCCTAAAGGTTGTGGAGGAGGTTTAGGGCCTAATGGCTAATGCTGAGACTTTTCTTCTGGCTCTAATTAAAACTGGATTTCTCCCTTGTAACTTGAAGTAAACATCAATTCGAAACCCCACTTTGGTAGGATTTTCCACTCCATATATTTCTTATCATTCATGAAGATAAAACATAACAACCTGCAACAACTGAGCCTTTATCTCAAGCTTCTCAATGAGTTTCCTAGTCGAAAATAACTGAAGATCTTTGACCAAAGAACAAGGGAAATAAATGGATGAAAACTGAGATCATGTGCATTATATAGCCAAGATATTAAATTATAATGGATAATGATTCTAAATTACAAGTATCTCACCATGCCGATTATGAGAGAAGAAGATAACAATAAAAGACTGGGAGGATTCAGCTTTAACATATATTTTTTTTTTCCATGTTTTTTAATGGTATACAAATTTCAGCAACTTGCTTGTTACATGGAAATCTTATAAAAAGTAAAGAAAAGAAGAGACATAAAGAGTATGCCAGAAAAGTAATAATGGAATCAATGACTCACCCTCTGAAATTTTCTGAGGCTTTATGCTACAGACAGTGAGAACAAAGAATTCTTAAGTATCGTACCTTCTGTAAATAAATGGAATTGCTGCCACCAGTTATGAAATGGATCATACCCAGGCTGCATTTTGGTAATCCATGAAGATAGTATAAATCGTGAATTAGACCATTTTCTGCATCGTTGCAGAATGAATGTGTGAACTGAGGCAAATATATGAGAAGATCTAGCTCTGAAAAAGTACTTCAGATTATAACTACAATATTCCAGACGTAGTACTGTTTGGAATGCTCTCCAAAAACATAGCCCTAGCAGCTGGATCGGTTGAAAATCGACCAAGCACAGCAAATGTAGCTGTGTTACTACCGAACTTCTCAATCCCTCTAGAAATCATACAGGTGTGGTTAGCCTCCACAACTACTATGATATCTCCACCTAAGATTGATGAAACCGTCTCTGCTATTTGCCTGGTGAGTCTTTCTTGTACTTGGAGCTTGAAACCATAGAAATGTACTATTGACTGCAAAATGGACTTTCCAATGGGATTGAGTCCTTCAGGACCGAAGTATCCAATATGGACCACACCATGAAAAGGAAGTAGATGGTGCTCGCATTGAGACCAAAATGATAGGTTCAACTCGGAATGCATCTGTTCATTATTGTGCAAGCAGGCTTCACCTTTAGCTTTGACAAGATCTGTTCTGCTATAAGCAAAGCCATTCAGCTTCATCTCCAAGTTTGTATTCTGAAAGTTCATCAACCACCTCACAAAATGGCTAGGAGTTTCTACAAGTTCTTTTCTTAATGGATCTTCACCCAAAGATCTGAGTATTGAAGCTATTGCAGCAACCATTCCAGGATTGGGTGCTACAAGCTCAGATGAAATGTTAGCACCCAAGGAAAAGGAAGGACACCAACTTTGTTTTGTACAATCCCTATTCAGAATTTTCTCCACAGTTATTCCTCTGAATTTCAAAAGACCCAGAAAATCAATCCAAGCATCAGCCTTTTCATCTTCAAAAGCCCCTAAACCTGAAGACACCAGCGCCTTCACCCATCCTTGATGCTTTGAATCAAGAAAGACAGTCTCCAGATTTGGGAAATGGATGTGCGAGCACTGGAGAATTACAGCAACTCCTGCTGGCTTGATTCCATGGTGCAGAGCTGCACAAACTTCATCTGCTAGACGCTGTGGGTCTTGCAGTCGTTTCGCAAAGATATCAGCTACTCTAGAGAGTTTGCTTAATCCCAATACCCGCTGACCAGATGGCACATAACCTACATGACACTTAACCTGAAATGGGAGCAAGCATGACTCACAGTACGAGAATAGGTCAAGATCTCGAACAATCACAAGCCCACCTACGCCTCCAGCATGACCAACTCCATCATGCACACCCACTTCAGGGAACAAAGCTCCCTGAACAATATCCTTTACTTTTTGTTTGTAACCTGAAGAAGGTAAAGGAAAAGCATTGATCAAAACTTTAGCACAAAATATGAGATTACAAGAACATATATAATTACACATGCATAGATGTATGCAAACATAAATATTCATGCAATTCTCAATCAAGAAGAAAGTAAACATCATATGCAAATAAACCACAGGCAAAAGAAATTTATAATAAGCTTAGAAAACAACATACAAACAACACATAATCTTGTATAATGATAACTGTATTGGAGTCCAAAGCTTGCAGCATGAGCCAAAACTTACTTAATCATACAACCCCAATATGTTCCTACTTTACATAGCTTCCTCTGTTTCATTTGTTTGTTTTCGGATTGCTCTAGCCAGCAAGTTCCATGCAGCAAAAAGAAAGTAAACAACTACATAGACATCATATGGCATGTCGGTTTTACCCACACTAAGCCTCGGAACTGGACCAAAGAAACATAAAAAAAAATGAACCTTATGCATATGAATTGCGGGTTATAAAACAAAATCAAAGGAAGAGCAGTGGAGCAGATCACTCTATTCACTCTATTTAAACCAGTCTCAACAAAAGACAAAAACTTTATCATACTTTATGCTGAGCCAGAACCCAAAGAGTAAAAGTTTATAACCTTCTTTAACCACATATTATTATAAAATTAATATGAACATGCAGATCTTATGGAAACTAAAGGAAAGAGTATTACTTATATACAAAACTAGAAAAAGAGGAAAAAAGCTAGTTTTTTAGAGGGTTAAGGAAATAAAAAGCACCTCTGGTTCCTTCTCGAAGTGCCTTGGCAACACGAAGAGGAGTTTTCTTGAGACCTTCTCTATTAACATCTTCACCCAAACCCTGCAACAGAACCTTCACAGCATCCTCAATTGCTATAGTCTCTGGTTCTTTCTCCAAACCCAGGTCAGCTATATCCAGTTTCATTCCATTCTCAAGCTCAACACAAAAATGGCCCTCGTCCAAAGCGCCCATTGACAGAACCACAAAGGACCAGAAAAATCAAAACAACCAACCTCGATCCAAAGTAAAGGAAACCCAAAGCTTGAATCAATCCAAAAATCAACCAAACAAAAATGTTTATTATCAAAATCCAAAATTTAAGAAAAACGTGGAGAAACCCGGGGCACCCAGATGCAAAAACAAACGTAAGAGAAAGATATAAAGCTGAGGAGGAGGCGAAGGGAAGGGAAACGATATGTAGGGTTGCCGTTGGCCTTTGAAATGTGTGGATCTTCTCCTAAGTTTTAAGTTTTTAAATATGTTTTATAAAATATTTGTTTTTTTTAATTAAAAATTGACAAAATCTTTGTTTTCATAGTATTTTTTTTTTTTTCCAAAGGGGATGGAAGTGGTGTGGTAAGGTGGGGTCTATACACAAGGGGGTGTTTTTATAGGGGAGTGGCAAAATCTAGCTTTCGGCTTTCGCCTGCTTGCTTCAGCCTCCACTGTTTCGTTATCTCTTGCAGGGGCAGAGCCAATATTTTTGCCTATAAAAGACAATGGTGGTGGCGCCCCGAGGAACAAGGGGAAAGAGAAGGTTTGGTTTTTTGGCACCTTAGAAAAATTACGGCCTTTCTTAAAGGTTAAAAGAAATTTGAGAGTTTTGTAGTTTTTTTTGACCATTTGACACTTAGGAAAAAGAGAGAGATAAAAGGGAAAAAGAACTAAAGAAGGACTGTGGGTGTGGGTCAAAACTATGAAAGGGGCCCAAACCTGTTTTTGAGAATTGAGAGGCACATATCTATTTCTCACCAACCCACCAAACAAAAAGAGCCCCGATGTTCCCACGGATGGGATCTTCCCTTTGTGTTAAATGGAAGATGCTTTAACTTTGATAGGCTCACATCACAGCTCATTTTTTTGACTGTTGGAGCCACTCGACAGCTACTTATGGGCTTGTTTTGGCTTTTTACCATTCTATGGTCATTGTCCACCATATATATCCTCAATTCTTGATTGGAAAATTGTCCCTTTCGTTCATGATTTTGGGGTAGATTTTGTCTTTGCGCATTGCATTTTGCTCGAGATAAAAAATGAAAACAAAGTTACTTGTGGGATTGTGGGACTGGGAACTATAGAGGGAAAGGGGAAAGAAATCCAACAACTTGGGTGTGGGGTAACATCAAAGATTTCTTGGTAGATTTGCAGTGATGATGATTGATGATTAAATGTCTTGGTAGATTTGCAGTGATGATGATTGATGATTAAATATTACCAATGATTAGATGATGTAATGAATTTTGCTTCTTTAAATGCTCTAAGGAGGGATTTCATTTTTTATACTCGAAGTAGCAGTAGTTAGTGAATGGAGGCATTAGGTACGAACAATAGGTGAAATGAAAGCATCATTCGTCAAGCTCGTTTCTTTTAATTAAATCAGTAATCATGGTAGGCGATCAGACCCTAGTGAATGGAGATCTTTTTATTCGAAAAACCCGTGGTGAAAGTAGAGCTCGCAATCGGACGGGTTAAGTCAGGTTCGTATTCATCTGGGCTCGGGTATATTCGGGTTCTAGCAATGTCAGGTTCGGACTCTGTCGCTTTCAGGTATTTTCGAGTTCGGTTTCAAGTTAGGTTGGGTTCGGATTCATTTTGGATTTGATCTCAATTCGATATTCAGAATCCGAACTAGTTCCTGCCTAATTATTTTTTATGCTTTTAATAAAAAAATAATTGTTTATATCTCATTTTATAAGTCCATTGATGATAATAACTTTTCCCATAATTAGTTTCATTTTCACGTGTCTTATACGTGACCCAATATGTTTGAATTGAATTAAGTGAAAATTAAAATTTTAAGCATATTACTAACTTTGTCTTAAATAAGCCTATTATTAGAGCTGACAAAATATAACCCGAGTAAGGATATCTTATATTACCGCCTGAAACCAAACCTGATCCAACCCGATTTGACCAAAAAATCTGTCCAATCCGAAACCGAAATGACCCGGATCCAAATCTTCAATAACCTGAACTTGAAACGACCCAGACTCAAAATTACTTGAACACGATCAACCCAATAGATTAATCCGAAATTACCTGAATTGAGATTAATTATATTTAAATGACTGAAAATCCAAGGCTCAAACCGAAATTATTTGAACCGTATGACCTGAAACCGAAAAAAACCCGAACTAGAATTGACACGAACCCAAATGACCCGACATTTAAGCGATCCGTACCCAACCCAACCTGAAAACCGAAAATTAACCGAACCCGTATAACCCAAAATTCCGTTAACCCGAAACTGACCTAATTCAAAATCCAACCCAACCAGCCCATTTGTATATAAATAGGGTTTTACTATCAAATGAACAAAAGAAATCATTCCACACAAAGAAAGATGGTAACAAAGTAAAATAGCAAATTTAAACCCTCATCAAGAATTACATTTATCTAGCAAGAAATTAATTATAAGTCAAATAAAATGATTGCACGTTAGGGAAATAATAAATTTTAACTGGAATACATTAAACTGTCAAATAGAAACAGGTCAATCAAAATAACATTTTAAATTAAAATGGTAAAAATAAAATAATTATAAAAATATTGAATTTAATTAAATGAAAATAGAGTTTTTAGTAGAATAAAACTGTATATTAAAAAATTTTAATATATCCAAATTTTTAATGAAAAATAGTAAAATTGTAAAAAAAATTAATTATAAAAATATTAGATTTAATTAAATAAAAATAGAGTTTGTAATTAGTAAATGAAACTATAATAGTTTAAGTAATGATATTTAAGAAATATATTAAAAAAATAAGGGTATAATCGTCGATTCAAAAGTTTTACAAAATTCGTACTTACAAGTTCGATCGCATTTGTTGAGAGAATTTTAACTTATTACAGTCCGAACTCAAAAGGGATAGAGCAACAGAAATAGAGATAACTTTTTAATAATAGTGTACTAGTAGTCTAAAATTGGATTAAGTAAAATTCCATGTAATTAATCAATTGTATTTTAATTAATTCTATGAGACCTTTTACTTTAATGTATTTTGTTTTAAGTTATAAGAAAACATTTAGTACTATGTACCAAAAAAAATTCAGTAATTAAATAGTTGTTAATATATTATTCTGGTCCATTTTACTTTATTTGTTAATGAATTGTGATTATTATATCATCATCATCATCATCATTATTATATATATATAATTATCATATATATAATAATTTATATAATATTAAAAGAAAATTTATTATTAATATATAATAATTTTAATATTATAAAAATATATTTTATACAAATTTAATTTAATTTTTTATTTTTATTATCTTAAAAAATTACTTAAAATAAATATACTAATAAAATATGAACTTTTTATTATATAAAATATAGTAATTGAGTTTAAATTATTCCGGGTTCGGGCTCGGGTTGTCAGGTTCGGGTAATTTCGGGTTCAGGATGTTGATTTTTTTTTTCTGGTCAAATCGGGTTGATCGGGTTTGGGCGGAGACGAGTTTTGTATTCATTTTGCTGCCTCTAGATGTAAATTCAATGGATCCGTAAATACTCAAAGTCAAAGGGGTTGACGGCTTGTCCTGATCTTAGAGATGGAATACTTTTCTTGCTCCTAAACTTTTATGGCTTAGTAACAAAAAAATTTCTTTAACTTTTTCGTTTGGGACAAATAAATCCTTTTTTTTACCCAAATAAATCATTTTTCTTTCAGAAATGACCCACATTCGTCCTTTTGACTACCAGCCGTTAGAAATATTGATGTGGAAAGGTCATGTCAGCATTTCTTATCATGTGGCATGCATGACTTACATGATAAAAATGTTAAAAAATGAAAAAAAAAGTCCAAATTCCGCATACCACGTGACAAGAAATGCTGATGTGGAAAGGCTATGTTAACATTTCTAACTACCATTGTCAAAATTCAAAAGGATTAACGTGAATCATTTTCGAAAGAAAAAGGGATTTATTTGGATAAAAAAAAAAGAAAGGAAATTTATTAGTCCAAAAAAAAAAGGAATTTTCTAGGCATATATATAGAGAGTAAGGGTATAACATTTTATGAGATGTTAAACATATTTTAATATGATTAATATAATTAAACTCGATTAATCTTCTTTTTTCACGTTGATTAAAATTTCATTCAAAGTCAATCAATGCTTTAGATTAGCATACTTTTGTTAGGTCGTTAATTGCTGATGAAAGCTTGAACGCCATACCAAATGCCAATTCATGTAGTTTTCTCAACAACCACTTTTTCTTTTCTAAAGTGACTTCTAGTGGGACTTAATTTAATTTGACTTGCACCAAGATATTTGGACAAGCATTTAAGTCAAAGTATTGTTGTTGTTTGTTTTTTTTTTTTTTTTTTTTTTTTTTTTTTTTTTTTTTCTGAACAATGTTGTCTACTCTCCTCTTCCACAAAAGATGGGCTGGAAATTAGTTACACACGAGTTGAGGCAGAATGGTTAAACGCAGGGGTTTTATTATCTCTTACGTTTATTAAAAAATTAAAATCAATCTGAAGTCTTTTAACCTTATTAAGTTTCCTATTCAATATAAAGGCTTTTGATCCTTCAAAATCAGTGTTCCATCCATCTTATATCTCATGTCAACATTCTGCACTTTCAGTGCATAAAATTTCAAACTTAAAACTCTTCTTATTTTTACCAGCCTTATATTCAGAATTAACAAACACTAGGGAGTGATTTGATTCAACAATAGGGAGATTAAACACTTTTGTTCTAGGGTAGCTTACCCTGACACTATCAAAACAAATTTTTATAAAGACAGCCTTCAAGAAGTCCCACTCTAGTCGATCATAGGCCTTATTCATGTTTACTTTAATGGCCATGTCAACTCTTTAGCCTTTCTTCCTCAACTTCATAGAATGAAAAACCTCATTCGCAACAATAATATTGTCTTTAATCTGTCTCCTTGCAATAAAAGCACTCTTATTTTCAATTATTAGCTTTTTTATTAGAGGTTTCATTCTGTTCACCATCACCTTAGATCCTGTTTGCTAGTCGGTGGCTCTCCCTATGGCTAGGGACATAATACACATCACCTTCCTAAAACTGTTAACCATGGTGGACCTGATGGGGGCAGAGGCATTCCTCAATGCTTCCAACAACATGGAGTTGGAGCATCATCTGCCTCACAGCAAGAGCCTCCCAGTGAGAATATTCAATCTACAGATAAAGGAAAAGCCTTAGCTTTTCTACCTACTGAAGCCACTGTGGAAGAAACTCCTATGAAGAGGAAGATACAAGGTGGGCAGGAAGGGAAGAGCGAGAAAACTTTTGAAGCACCAAACCCAATAGTTGGACCATACAAACGCAAGGCTGTGTGTGACCTATGCAATATGTGTTGTCCTAGTGAAAAGCATTTAGACCAAACCAAGGAGGGAAAGAAACTTACACCAAGTACCATGATCGGTGCTGAAAAGAGCTTTTTCTGAACAAAAGATTGGCTGGTTTTTTTTTTCAGCACAAATGATTGGTTTATTTTTTTTTTTCTGAACAATGTCGTTGCCTTTCCTCTTCCATGAAAGATTGACTAGAAATTAGCTACAAACGAGTTGAGGCAAAATGGTTAAACATAGGGGTTTTATTATCTCTTGCATTTATTAAAAAATTAAAATGAATCAGCAGTCTTTTAACCTTATTTTGTTTCCTCATCAGTATAAAGGCTTTTGATCCTTTAAAATCAGTGTTCCATCCTTCTTGTATTACTTGTCCATGTTCTGCACTTTTAGTTCACAAAATTTCAAGCTTAAATCTCTCTTTATTTTACCAGCCTTATATTCAGAATCATCAAACACTAGGGAGTGATCTGATCCAACAATAGGGATACTAAATTCTTGTGTTCCAGGGTAGCATACCCAGACCCTATCAAAACTAATTTTTATGAAGACAACCTTCAAGAAGTCCCACTCCACTTGATCATAAGTTTTATTCATGACTACTTTAATGGCCATGTAAACTCTACTTCCTTTCTTCCTCAATTTCATAGAATGAAAAGTCTCATTTGCAACAATAATATTGTCTTGAATTTGTCTCCCTACTGATTTTTAGTTATGAGCTTTCCCATTAGAGGATTCATTCTATTCACCATCACCATTGCTATGATCTTATAGATAAAATTGTAGCAACTAATTGGACAAAATTCACCAACTTCCTCAAGCTTTTTTACTTTTTGTACCAATATGACCCTTGTTCTTTCATTTCTCTAAGCATAAAGCCTCCCCCGAAAAAGCTTCACACTAGTTCTACAACAATATCCCTGAATATATGCCAATAGGTGTGATAAAACACGTCATTTTTAAACCTGTCTGGTGCAGGTGCCTTCTTAACTCCTACCTGAAAAGCAGCTTCCTCAACTTCTGTCTCAGTAATTTATGCAGTTAATAATCTGTTATCTTCTTCAGTCACCAACTGTGGAATAACCTCAAGAATATCCCCCCATTCTCTTTCCCTAACTGTAGTAAACAAGTTAGTGTAGAACTGGACCAATTTCTCTTAGATTTCTTCTTCTAGATCTATCCACTCACTACCCTCATCTTTAACTGACAGAATTTTGTTGTAATTTCTTCTTTGAATAACCGTCTGATGAAAAAAATCTTTTATTTCGATTCCCAAACTTTAGCCACTGAATCCTTTATCTTTGTCCCCAATACTTCTCTTCTTTCGACCAAATTTGATGCATCTGAATTTCAGCAACATTTATCGTAATCTCATCAATAATCTTCATGTTATTATGGAGAGTCTTCTTGCTTTTCGTTGCTGCAAAAGTGTAGACACCCATTCTGTCTTGTATCCTTTGATTTAATTCAATTTATTTGTTAAGTGACACTAGGGTCGCTCATCCAGTGGCATTTTGGTCATTTTTGCACATCCAGTGGCATTTTGGTCATTTTTGCACATCCAGGGGCATTTTGGTCATTTTTGCACATCCAGGGGCATTTTGGTCATTTTGCACATCAAGGTGTTTTTCAGTCACTTCAAGTGCACTTTTAAATTAGATTAGCTATTTCATTTTTAGTCATCTAAATCGCATCAAAAAAACAACAAACAAAAAATCTTATTAGGTACCTTTGGCACTTTTACATAATTCTTGATTCAGCTTCATTCAGTAATTCAATGTCATTGCACTATGATGACATAGCTTAGGTTGCTTTAATAACGAGTAATGGCGTCCTCATGTCTCTTATTCTTTTAAGTTGGTCTTTGTCCAGTCTAGTTTCATTCATCATACTCCATTCCCCTTAAGCATCTTCATCACATTAAGCACTTCTTTT
>AWUE01015919.1:0-16003 GCA_001974825.2 Corchorus olitorius | reverse complement strand
AAAATGAAGAAAACTGAAGAACTAAAGAGTGGGATATAAACTGCTTTCAATCCTGAGATGGAAGGAACTCTGCAGCCCAACAGACCCCAAGCAGGCACTGAGAAAAAGTAGATAGAAAATCTATGGTGGTGAAAATCCTATGGAGAAGCATACTGAAGCCACTGTGGAAGAAACTCCTATAGAGATGAAGATGTATGGTGCGCAGGAAGGGAAGAGCTAGAAAACTTTTGAAGCTCAAAATCCAATAGTTGGACCATACAAACGCAAGGCTATGTGTGAGTTGTGCAATGTGTGCTGTCCTTGTGAATAGCATTTGTACCAAACCAAGGAAGGAGAGAAACTTACACCAAGTAGCATGATTGGTGCTGAAAAGAGCTCCTTCTGAACAAAACATTGGCTGGTTTTTTTTTATCAGCACAAAAGATTTTTTTTTTTTGGAATAATGTCGTCGCCTTTCCTCTTCCACAAACGATTGGCTGGAAATTAGTTACACATGAGCTGAGGCAGAATGGTTAAACACATGGGTTTTATTATCTCTTACATTTATTAAAAAATTAAATTGAATCAGCAGTCTTTTAACCTTATTTTGTTTCCTCATCAGTATAAAGGATTTTGATACTTCAAAAATCAGTGTTCCATCCTTCTTGTATTACCTGTCCAAATTCTGCACTTTTAGCCCAAAAAATTTTAAACTTAAAGCTCTTCTTATTTTTACCAGCCTTATATTCAGAATCATCAAATACTAGGGAGTGATCTGATCCAACAATAGGGATATTAAATTCTTGTGTTCCAGGGTAGCATTCCCAGACCTTATCAAAAGTAATTTTTATTGAGACAACCTTAAAGAAGTCCCACTCCACTCGATCATAGGTCTTATTCATGTCTAATTTAATGGCCATGTCAACTCTACTGCCTTTCATCCTCAATTTCATAGAATGAAAAGTTTCATTTGCAACAATAATATTGTCTTGAATCTGTCTCCCTACAATAAAAGCACTATGATTTTTAGTTATGAGCTTTCCCATTAGAGGTTTAATTCTGTTCACCATCACCTTTGCTATGATCTTATAGCTAAAATTATAACAACTAACTAGACGAAATTCACCAACTTCCTCAGGCTTTTTTACTTTTGGCACCAATATGACCCTTGTTTAGGTCATTTCTCTAAGCATAAAGCCTACCCCGAAAAAACTTCCCCCTACTTCTACAACACTATCCCTGATTATATTCCAATAGGTGTGATAAAACACACCATTTTTAAACCTGTCTGGTCCAGGTGCCTTCTTAATTCCTACCTGAAAAACAGCTTCCTCAATTTCTGTCTCAGTAATTTCTGCAGTTAATAATCTGTTATCTTCTTCAGTCACCAACTGTGGAGAATATCCCCCTCATTCTCTTTCTCTAGCTGTAATAAACAAGTTAGTGTAGAACTGGACAAATTTCTTTTGGATTTCTTCTTCTGAATCTATCCACTCACCAACCTCATCTTTAAGTGACAGAATTTTGTTGTAATTTTTTCTTTGAATAACCTTCTGATGAAAAAATCTTGTATTTCGATCCCCAAACTTTAGCCACTGAAACCTTTATCTTTGTCCCCAACACTTCTCTTCCTTCGACCAAATTTGATGCATCTTTTCAATCAATTTTTCAGCTTTCCCAACACTCTCTAGGGTAGGGTCTTTCTCCTGAATTTCAGCAACATTTCTCATAATCTCATCAATAATCATCATGTTATTATGGAAACCTTTCTTGCTTTTTTGTTGCTGCAAAAGCAAACCAAGGAAGGAGAGAAACTTACCCCAAGTACCATGATTGGTGCTGAAAAGAGCTCTTTTAAAACAAAAGATTGGCTTGTTTTTTTTCGGTACAAAAGATTGGTTTTTTTCAAAACAATGTCATCACCTCTCCTCTTCCACAAAAAATGGCTGGAAATTAGTTACACACGAGTTGAGGCAGAATGGCTAAACACAGGAGGTTTTATTATCTCTTGCAATTATTAAAATATTAAAATCAATCAACAGTCTTTTAACCTTATTGAGTTTCCTCATCGGCATAAAGGCTTTTGATCCTCCAAAATCAGTGTTCCAGCCTTCTTGTATCACTTGTCCATATTCTGCACTTTCAGTCCACAAAATTTCAAACTTAAAGCTCTTCTTATTTCTACCAACCTTATATTCAGAATCGACAAACACAAGGGATTGATCTGATCGAACAATAGGTAGATTAAATACTTGTGTTCGAGGGTAGCTTACCCGGACCCTATCAAAACAAATTTTTATCAAGACAGCATTCAAAAAGTCCCACTCCACCGATCATAAGCCTTATTCATGTCTACTTTAATGGACATGCCAACTCTTTTGCCTTTCTTCCTCAACTTCATAGAAGGAAAAGCCTCATTTGCAACAATAATATTGTCTTGAATCTGTCTCCCTGCTATAAAAGCACTTTGATTTTCACTTATGATCTTTCCCATTAGAGGTTTCATTTTGTTCACCATCATCTTTGTTATGATCTTATAGCAAAAATTGCAGCAACTAATTGGACGAAATTGACCAACTTCCTCAGGCTTTTTTACTTTTGGCACCAAAGTGAACCTTGCTCTATTCATTTCTCTAAGCATAAAGCCTCCGCTGAAAAACTTCGCATTGCTTCTACAACGTTATCCTCGATAATATGCCTTTAGCTGTGATATAACACACCATTAAACTCGTCTGGTCCAGGCGCCTTCATTGCTCCCATCTGAAAAGCAACTTCTTCAACTTCTGTCTCAGTAATTTCTGCAGTTAATAATCTGTTATCTTCTTCAGTCACCAACTATAGAATAACCTTAAGAATATCCCCTCATTCTCTTTCCCCAGCTGTAGTAAACAAGTTAGTGTAGAACTGGATAAATTTCTTTTGGATTTCTTCTTTTGAATCTATTCACTCACTTCCCTCATCTTTAAATGACAGAATTTTGTTGCAATTTCTTCTTTGAACAACCGGCTGATGAAAAAATCTTGTATTTTCATCCCCAAACTTTAGCCACTAAATCCTTATCTTTTTCCCCAATACTTCTCTTCTTTCGACCAAATTCGATGCATCTCTTCAATCAATTTTTCAGCTTTCAAAACTCTCTCTGGTGTAGGGTCTTTCTCCTGAATTTCATTAAATTTTCTCATAATCTCGTCAATAATCTTCCTATAATTAGGGAAAGCCTTCTTGCTCTTCAGTTGCTGCAAAAGCAAACCAACGAAGGAGGTAAACTTACCCCAAGTAGTATGATTCGGTGTTGAAAAGAGCTCATTCTGAACAAAAGATTGGCTGGTTTTTTTCGGCACAAGAGATTGTTGTTGTTGTTGTTGTTTTTTTTTTTTTTTTTTTTTTTTTTTTTTTTTTTTTTTTTAACACAAGTCAAAGCATTGTTAGATCAATGAATGTTGAAATTTGCTTTCTTCGGTGACAATATACATTGACAACAAACTCCATTTCATATATGTTTGCCAGTTGAGAGGCCACCAACACCACCAAGCCACCCACTCTAGGTTTGGTGACAAATTGACAGTACAAGTACCAACACCCCCGCCCTCCAAAAAAGAAAAAACTAGAGCTGTTTAATAGAATACAGAGAATTGTTTAGAAAAATAGGTTTGATGTATTTCTGTGTTTGTAGCCTATATAGCTGTACAAGATAAGGACTGATATAGTTACATTTACATTTGAATTTAAACAAGTGATAAACCTATCCTTAAGTGATAAGGCTTAGGTTTTAACTATTGGATTTGAATTTCTGTTTCCCTCTAATATCCTCCCGCAAAATGGTGGATCGATCAAAGACACCAATCTTGGATGTAAGCAAGTGAAATCTGTCATTGGAGAGTGATTTGGTTAGGTCATCTGCTAATTGATCTTTGGTGGAGATATGTTTCACTTGGAGTTCCCCAGCTTGGACCTTTTCCCAAACAAAAAAATAGTCAAGTGCGAGATGTTTCATTCGAGTGTGGAACACTGGATTGGCACAACTGTAAGTTGCACTTAGATTATCACAGTAGATACCTGGATTTGAGGTGGAAGGAATGTGCAGTTCTTGCATTAATGACTTGATCCAAGCAAGCTCGGAAACTGTTTGTGCAATTGATCTGTATTCAGCCTCAGTGGAAGACTTAACAACTGTGTTTTGCTTTTTAGAACTCCAGGAAATAGGTGTGTTGCCAAGATAAATGATATAGGTCGAGGTTGATCGTTTGTCATCTGGATTGCCAGCCCAATCCGAGTCAGAATAAGTTGTAATAATCGGCTTTGCTACTTTCTGAATGAAAAGACCATGTTGTAATGTTCCTTTTAGATATCTAAGGACCCGTTTTAGTTCTTGGAGATGCTTCTCAGTTGGCTTATGCATGAGTTGAGATAATCTGTTAACCACAAAGTTTATGTCAGGTCTGGTTAAGGAAAGATATTGGAGGGAGCCGAGAATTTGTCTGAACTAGTGAGCATCAACTGAAGCAGTGCCATCATTTAGACTTAGTGTAGCAGTTGTAGACATGGGAGTATTGCTAGCTTTTGCTCCACTCATGTTTGCTTTCTCCAAAATGTCCATGATATATTTCCTCTGTGAAAGGAAAAATTCCAGTTTTGAGATGCTCAACTTCAACACCGAGGAAGTAGTTTAAGTGACCGAGATCTTTCAGAGAGAATTTGTCAGAGAGATCTGCACTGAAATGCTTTAAGAACACATCATCATTCCCAGTTAGTATAATATCATCGACATACATTAACATATATGCTAAAATACCATTTTTGTGATACACAAACAATGAAGTATCAACAGCTAAGTTGTCGAAGCCATAGCTTTTGAGAAAGCTGCTCAAAGCACAATACCAGGCCCTCAGTGTCTGTTTCAAACCATAGAGAGCTTTTTGCAATTTGCAGACATAATCAGACCGAGCCTTATCCACAAACACATGTGGTTGTTTCATAAACACCTCTTCTTTTAAATCTCCTTGAAGGAAGGCATTGTTGACATCCATTTGATGTAGAGGCCACCCATTTGACACTGCAATACATATAACTATTCTCACAGTAACATGTTTGATCACTGGACTAAAGGTTTCATGATAATCTAAGCCAGCCCTCTGTGTAAAACCTTTGGCAACAAGTATTGCTTTGTACCTTGAAATGCTTCCATCTGAGTTCTTTTTCACTCGGAATACCCACTTACAGCCTATCACATTTCGATCTGTAGGTGGTGGTACTAACTCCCATGTCTTGTTTTTATGAAGAGCTTGAAGCTCTTCAAGCATTGCATCTTTCTAGTGTGGAATCTTAATGGCTTTTGAATACAGAGAATTGTTTAGGAAAATAGGCTTGATGTATTTCTGTGTGTAGGTTATATAGCTGTACAAGATAAGGACTGATATAGATGGATTTGGCTCCTCTCCAGTCTATTACAAGGACTGGAGAGGCCAGTCCACACTAAAATAATGACACGTGTACAATTATAAATCTAATGATTGAGATCTTTTCATTTAAAATAACTGTGTTGTACTAGATTATTTTTGTTTCTCTGAATACTTTTTCAATTTTCATTTTTCCTCTCTGGTAATTTGGAAGAGATGACTGACTAATCTATTCATCTAAAACTTTTCGCACATGGAGATTATTTGAAAATCAAATACCCAAATCTGGGAGTAGCAAGGATTAAAAAGAAGACCCAAATCTAGCAAAATTCGACCATTAAAGGAAATGAGTTGAGCGAGATTGGAAGCAATAAAATAGGAGGAATGAGGAGCTTCTTTTCTGGTGCTGTGACAAAGGAGAGGAGATGACGGGCCTGCTTTTGGGAAGGTGTTGAAGATTGAGGATCAGCGGCAGCCGCCGTTGTGCTTGGTTATTATTGTATAGTTTGACAGAAGTAGTTAAGGCAAAAGTGTACAAGAATTGGGGGAAAAGAGATAATCTGATACAATACAATAATTTTGACAGGAAAACTCCCAGCCATTAGATTTCTAATTGTACACATGTCATTATCTAACCATAGACTGGCCTCTCCAGTCCATTAAAAGCAAATCCGATATAGTTACATTTACATTTGAATTTAAACAAGTGATAAACCTATTCTTAAGTGATAAGGCTTAGGTTTTAATTATTGGATTTGAATTTCTATTTCCCTCTAATACTGTTCAAAAGTTGGGTTATTTGTTCAAGCTGGTAGCCTGGTACAATTAAGTCTAGATATTTCATATTCAAGAGTGTTTGTACAAAGACAAGAATTTTAAATCCACTGAACAAAAGACTTAAACTCGTTTATCAAATGGATTGAGCTTGGACATAAGGGAAAAGGCACAGGTCCAACATAAGCCATTCCCGATTATTTAAAATTTTCATATGTTATATTATTTATTTGTTAATAAATAGTATATATATTAGATAATTATTTGATAAGTGTAAATTTTAGACTCAACAAACGGATTAAAAAGTTAACATTTATCCCACTCTATAATTAGATATATATTTAATATTCAAAACTATTCTCTAAGAGAAAACATGTCAACCCTTCAATCCAATATGCGTAGTCTGCTAAACTTCACTACGGTGTATTGCATAATTTTTCATATAAGATAATTATTTGATACACTGTTAGTGTCAATTTTAGACTCCACAAAAATAGCTTAAGGAGTTGACACATATCTCATCTCTTAATTAATTTTGTATTTAATAATAAAATCTATTTCCTAAAGGACACTTGTCAACCATTTAATCATGCATGTGTAAATTTAAGCACTTGGTCAAAAAAATAATCTTGGGTCTAGAGTAATTTTTGAGCTGGGAATGTACAAGCTCAATGACAAGAAGATTTAGAGAAATAGTGGGCTCATGAATTAATTAATTTGAGGAATAGACAAATTAATTAGCATCAAAGCCCCATTAAGTATTTTCCGTGGAAAATTAGTTAATGCAAGTTAATTGCTACAATCAATATATATATATATATATATATATATATATATATATATATATACTTGGTTTTTTACCCACGCTTCGCTGCGGGTTTTTCACGGTTATGAAGGTTAAGAAGTGTTTGTGATCATTCTTACTCCCTCAGTCCCATATTATCTGTCCCTTTTGGGTCAAAGTTTCCTGACTTTGACCTTTAATTATAAAAAAAATTATATAAAAATAAATTTTAAAAAATTATATTTTGATTAAGTTAAGTCTTAAGCTTTTTAAAACATATTTTTTGAAAATTTGATTGTATATATATTTTTTGTAATTAAAGGTGAAAGGTAGAAGTAGTTTGACGCAAAATGGACAGATAATATGGGACGGAGGGTATTAGTTAGAATTTTTTGTTGTTAGATTAAGTTGTCAATTTTGGGCTCCATATTCAAGTGATGAATGTAATCAAGAGTTGAAATTTCTAAATGAATGGATCAAAGTCATTTCATCAGTTGTACTTTTGCAATAAAGAGAGAAGGGCTGACTGCATACTCATAACGATACAAGTTTCCACCAGAGCAAGGAAGCTGTCGTCCAAGCAGGAGGAAACCACACTATCACCTTCTTTTGCTGGAGGGCAGGTAAAATGAACGACTATATTGTGTCCAACATAAATGCCTGGTCCCATTCATAAGCATTAAGCATGAAGATATAATAAGTAATGGCATGATGAGATTGAACAATACAAAAGGCAAGAAGTTGGCATATCTCTTTGTCGCATCATTTTAAAACATCTAGAGTTAAGAAAGATGGACCTTAACTAAACCAAATTCAGCAAGAATATAATCCCACTAACATCAAAATATAGACTAATATATCTAAATTCACATATATCATTTCTAACTCCCAGCAAACTAATATAGATTAGCCCTTAGCATTTAGTAATTCCCATTCTCAGAGTCACCATGGCAAGTAATATGATGGAAAACGATGCTATTTTATCACCATTATAGCTCTAAATCCAAAATGACACCTTAGAGAAACTCATGGTAGCTGAGACACTTGGCTCAATCATAGGGGCTTGCCTATCTAAACTGTCCCTCTTATCAGCACATACACATAAGTTCTCAAGCAGG
Source organism: Corchorus olitorius (assembly GCA_001974825.2). NCBI lineage: Eukaryota > Viridiplantae > Streptophyta > Magnoliopsida > Malvales > Malvaceae > Corchorus > Corchorus olitorius. The sequence goes on along the minus strand of AWUE01015919.1, from coordinate 7,952 downwards.
CAACATTCTCCCAAACTCTCTAAAAATCCTCTTGAAGCTATAACCAATAGAATTCATTTATCTAGAGCTTATTATTTCCATTAAATAACAAATGTAGCAGCTGCAAATGCAAACCCATACAGCGAAATATGGTAAAGGTTTTCCCAAATTCAATTAAGCTCATCTGCATAATCTCTCGAAGGCCACCCAGAGTCTTCAATGCAATAATTTTCTTGAATGACAGAATCTGGCCAGGGAATTATCTTACATTCCAGAACCTCAAGTTGGCACAAGTACCATCCTTTAATGAAATCTGTAAGTCATATGAATTCTAGGCTCAATAAAAGTTGGAAGAGCATAGATATAAATGAGAATAAAAACTCCACATATTAAGGAAATCATGTAAAAGGCAAAAGAAAGTTTTTAACAGGAACCCCAATTGTCTACTGAACATTAATTTCTCACATCAAATTATTTGCAATCACTTCTTAATCAGATGTTATGTACTTCAATATTATAGGAACTAAAAAATATTTTTCAACAAAAAATGAATGCCTGCACCAAAAAATGCCCAAGCATTCACTTTGAATCTAGACTAAAATAAGTGAGGTTCAATTTGGTTTCTCATGATAGAACAGATACAAGACCTAATAAAAGATATTTTTCAACAGCAAATTCATAGGTTTAAGATCATTTGGAGATATATCCTTATTCTCAGCAAAACTTCAGAAAGCACTACACATGGTAACATAAGAGAAACAAATATATACTTACACCACATGGTCTTCCCTTCTTCTCCTCATCAGGTGCATAAGATTTGAAAAGAGTAGATTTCTAAGTTACCTGATATTAATATTATCGATTTCTTGAGAGAATCGAAACCTGAAAAAGAAAGACTATCATTAATAAAAAATACACAATAAAATAAAGAGTTAAGGACATAAAATTAGATAATTATCTTTATTTTGGGCTATCAATAAGGTTACCTAATTATTATTATTATTATTATTAAAATGAAAAAAATGGCTAAACTAATGCACATATAAATAGTGATGATGAAATTTAGCCCACCCTTATAATTTGAGAGATCAACCCAAGAATGAGATGAGACTTCAATAGAAATAATCAAGGTCAAAACCATGACATTATTAGATTTCATTCTAACACACATAGCAATCTCTTCAGTTGTACTCACCCTCCCACAAATGAAATCCTACACTATAGTCATAGAACTTACATGTTCCCAAGCAGTTAATGAAGCCTTAGTCAAATCCAGCCTGATATGTTGCCTCTCTTTATGTTGGACTTCGTCAATCTCAATCTGCAACTCTCTCTAGATTTATTTAGAAATGAAACCAAAAATGGGGAACACATGAATCAATATGCATCCATATATTAAAATAATGTTGGGAATTAGGATGTAAAGCATATATGAATGAGTTAAAGTACATTGATTTTCAGTAACCTGTTTCTGCTGTGGTTGATTTCCACCTCTTTGGGCCATGAGTTTTAATGACTTGAGCTAGCTTTTGATCTTCTTAAGCTGCCGAAGCTCCTGTTGACTCCAAGTAATTTTTTGATGATTACAAAACATCCTTCCCTTGATATTTAATTAAGTCTAATTAAGTGTGTAGGCTTCAAAGATAAACTCTCGAATTTATTTGAAGTGCAAATATCGAATTTGGAGAAAGCCTTAAACATATTGAAGATTAATATGAAGTTTGGAGACCCTTACATAAGGGTTACTTGAAGAAATATGCAAAGAAAGGCAAATATTCGAAAATTGGAGTCTGGACGATTTTAGTCGACTGAAACTGGCGTTAAAGTGCCAAGCCTGGTGTGCCCAATCTGTATGAACAGTAACCTGTCATGCAGTACACTTTTAGTCGACTAAACCTGATGTTAAAACTGTCACCCGCTCACTACAGGACAAAATAACAGCTAGTTTCAAAAAGCTGAAAAAGGCTCCAAACGGCCATTTTTGAACTCCAACGGCTAGAAACATGTGAGAGGCTATAAATACACATCATAAATGCCATTTGAAGCCTCCTAAGAGAGAGAAATTCATTGTTGATCATCTATTGAAGCTAAAATCATCATTTTCTCTTTGTTCTTCATTTACTACACTTGTAAGAGAAAACTTGTTGTGCTAAATCTTTGTACTTGGGATCTTTGGGAGATCATTGTACTTCTCATTCATCTTTTCTTGGGTAGATTAAGTTGGGTTCAACTTGATTTGAAGATTTAGAGCTTGGGGAGAGCTCAATTTGTAAAAGGCTTGGTGGAAGCTCATTTCACCGGTTTAGTGGATTTGGCTAAAATCCTTGATTGGGGAGATCAAGGTAGAGGAAGTAGGTATTCTAACACCGAACCTCTATAAATTGTGAGCATTTACTTTCTCTAAATCTTCCTTTTACATTATTGTTCATCATTCTCCATTTTCTACCTTCATATCTCATTTATTTCTTATCTACCTCTAACCGGTTTTTAACAAAGTTCTTGTACTTGTCATAAATTGTTTAAAATTGCTATTCACCCCCCCTCTAGCACCATATCAAGGGCCTATCAGCTCCTCTGTTCACTTCTTTCCTGGTGCAATTCTATAATATTCACAATCATCAGTTTCAACTAAATTGTCATAATAAAAAAAATATTTGGTCAGAGAAGACAAATAATAAATGTAACATGAAGTTCAAAAGTTGATAATTAGCTGCGTAATTTGAAAAGAATAATGGTTTTACATATACCATCCAAACTGCTCTATAGGTACATTATCAGGAGAAATCAGTATCATTCCTTTAACCCTCAGAGTGAAAAATTGCAATTATCTGATGAAATAGTACAAACTTTATGCTATTGATCAACTGTAACTTATTGTGCCACTTCACTTTACCTGGAGGCAGGCATGAGAATTGATAGGCAACCACCATATCAGCCTCAACATCAGCAAATCTTTGTATAGGGTAAACCTTCATAGCAAAAGTTTAAGTGAAGTGAATATCAAGTAACAGAAACTATTACCAATCCCATATAGACTAGGAGCCTAATTTGTGATTCATTTTGGATTGCATATTTCTTTTGTGTCCATGAGCATGCAATTATGAATAAAAAATTGATATTCAATGATTGTCTTTGTGAACTAAAGCCGACAATTAAATTTAAGTCCTCAATACTTAAAACATAATAATTATCCATGTTAATAATTCTTGTGTTGATAGTACATTTGGATTAACTACCGTGATTTTTCTAATGAGTTAGCAAATGTATAGGAAATGATTAATATATTCCAATCCAACCTCTTTAAAAATAATATAAACAATAATATAATAATTTAAGAAGCCTGAGCACAACCCAGGAGAGGCAAAATGCAATAATTGGCAAGCAAACCCATGTTAAAATTGAAGACAAAGGTTAAAAAAAAGAGAGCCAAATATTAAATTGATATTAGAACAAATCAATGATTTCATGCCTATTAATTTTTCAGAGTAAATTTAGTCAAACAAAACACTGGGAAAAAAAGAAAGATAAACACTAAGAAAATAAAGATCCAACTTACTTGGACATTGCAGTATTCCCCAAGCTTATTAACCGCAAATATATTCCATAGCCTGCAAAAGTCGAATCAGATTCTGGCAACACAAACAGTAAAAATAAGAACAAACCCACAAGAAATTAAATTACTACCCAATACCTAAATCAAAGAAAATTATATCAAATCCAAACCTATGAAGAGCGGCAAAGGAAAAGGTGATGATGGAACCCACATGAATCCCAAACCTGGAAAAAGACTTGAGCTTTTTCATTCAATTGAGTAGAAACTGGACCTGTCGTGAAACCACTAGGGGACTCATCATAAATCAAGCAAAAATTTCAATAAATCAAAGAAGAGAAGCAATTAGATTCGCCAAGATTTTGAAAAAACATAACTAAGAATTCATCCTCTTTAGCTCTTTCTCCATTTATGCTTCCAGATTTCTCCATGTCTCTCTCGATCAATCTTTGTCTTTCTCTTCTCTTCCCCTCTCTCTGTTCCTCTTCGCTCCCTTTCTCTTTTCTCTATACTCTGCTGGTAATTTCTTCTATATATGAGAGAATCACGACCTTCTTATAGCAAGCGAGGGATTCATCCTTGCTCACTGAAATGCCACAAATGAGAAGAAATAATTAAATTGCAGAAACTAATAGAGAGCAAAATAGCATAAAAACATAATGGTACAACCGATTAAGACAACAATGAAGAAGAAATTGGAAAGAAGTACCTCTTTGGAGTCTGACAATGAGAAGGACAGGCCAAGAAATTGTAGAAGAATGAGATCGGGTAAATGGTACTTGAAAGAAACTGAAGAGAGAGAAGAAGAAGAATGATGCAGAAACTGGAATAAATTGAAGAGAGTGAGAGAGGAGAAGAGTTTAGAAATTGAGTGGGAGAAGAAAGAAAGTAAAAAGACTGAAGACCAAAAAGAAAAAGGAGAGACAATGCGATTGGGAAGCAGGCGACAAGGTGCCTCGATTTTGACCTGACCAGGCCAAAAAATAGGATGGCTTATTAAGACCGCCCCTTATAATCAGACGTAACATTTACCAACGTTGGATTAGGCGGGAATATATACCAGTCGTTGATTATGCTGAAAAGTTTCAAAAAGTCAAACCGGTTATGGAGAGAGAAGACGTAAATGCATGAGAGAGGGAAATTGTCACATCTGCATGGGGAAACGTGGTGTGTGTAAAAGTGGCTCACTACAAGACAAATTTATGAGATGCAAAACGGTCCCACCGAATGTGTCCCACCAAATTTGGCTTCTGTTTAATTAATTTTCGAATTTTTTTTAATTTCATTTTCGATTTTGGTTATTTAAAATCTGGTGGGCTGTTGGGCTGTAGAAGGGAAAAAATTGGGCCTACCATTTTGAAACCTTTTTATCATTAATTTTGTAATAAAAAAGGGCCTGATAGAAAAATGGGTCTTGATTAGATTTTGTTGTGTTTTGGTAGGAAAAATGGGCCTTATGGCAAAAGGAATGAATACAACTTAGATTAATACATTATTGAAGTTGGATTAAAGATCAATAAGTAACCTATGTAATAATTAAAAGTTAATGAGAAATGTACAGGAAAAGAATTATAACTACATGAGACATGATTCATGTTGAGGAGAAAAAAAATTGATGTTGATTTAAAGATTTGTAGAGGGAAATAAATGAAGTTAATGAGACATGAGTTCAATTGGTTGTGTTAGATTTAATATTAATTATAGGTTAATGGTGATAATTTGTATTTGTGTATGGTTTACTGTGAAAAAAGTTGAGTTCCATTTGTTTCTTTTGGTAAGAGTCGTATTTGAAGCATCGGTTTTTTTGTTAAGATATTTTGAAAACTTGTTTCATGTGTTGATTTTTTTAATTGCTTTGGTTGTGTGGTTAAGGAAGGTAAGTAGTATTTAAATGTTGTTTTTAAAAAAATATAATGTTATTTGTCGTAGGTATTATTATTGATTTGTGAAATATTATGAATATATTCCAATGAAAGTAATAGTTATAATAATATTATAATAAAATATAGGGTTTAGTAGTAGTTGTATTGTTTCAATATATATAAGTACAAAACCTGCGAAAAAAAAAAAAAACAGTTGGATAATTTTTTGTTGAAGGAGAAAGCAGATATTTTGAAATATATAATAATTACATACATATATATGATTTTAATATATATTAGTTTTTTGTATGAATTATAGTATAATGTATATATATATATATATTTATATATAGATGAAAACAGTCAAAATATTAGTGATTGGGCTGTTTATGGGATGTGGGTTGATTAGCTTGGACCGTTAAGGCCCAATAAAATTGTATTTTCCTAAAAGTTGTTGGGTCTTAAGGCCTTTTTGGGAAAAGATTGGGTCATTAATTTATGTAATAAAATGGGCCTCATATAAAACTGGGCCATGGTTAGATTTTGTTGGGTTTTGGTAGGAAGGGATCAACATTTTTTTCATGAGAAATGAGCAATTAAAATTATAATTGCATTTCGTAAAAGTAATAAATAGAAAACGTTAGATTTTTGGCACTTAAAGAGACATGACTTTTGTAAAGCTCAATAACTGGAATAGATGTTTTATATCATAATTATAACTTAATGAGACATGACTTGTGTGTAGGAAAAAAAATATGATGTTGACCTAAAGATTTGTATAGGGAAATAAATGAATTAATGAGACATGACTGAAGTGGTTGAGGTAGTATGATTATTAATTATAGTCTAATGGGGTAAAAGTACTCGGGAGGTCCCTGTACTATACGAAATGTTGATTTTGGTCCTTGTACTTTTTTTTTCTACAAATTCGTCCCTCTACTATCAGAACCTATCACTCGAGGTCCCTCACGTTAGTGAGCCGTGACAGACTCGTCAAATATGCTGACGTGGCACTAACACCGTCTTTTTTGCTGACGTGGCAGGTGACACGTGGAATAAAAATTAAATATTTTTATTTTAATATATTTTATTTTATTGAAATTTATTTATAAAAATAAAAAAAATCTGATTTTTTTTTCCACAAACAATAAAAATATTTCTCTCTCCTCAATAAAAAGATCAAACACACATCTTTTTCATGAACCAAGGAAGAACATTTGAATGATTAAAAATGGTGAGAAAAGGGTAATAGACCCAAGAATGAAAACAATAAGTTTAAAAACGGTGTGAGCAAGCCCAAAGGAAAAAAAAGGGGGATAGTGAGAAATTGGAAATAGAAGCTTTATCTCATATTTATGAAAAGAGCCAATGCGAAATGGTATAGAACTGAACTTTGATAGCAGGGTATCAAAGCAAGATACTGGAGAATAAAGAAGCAAAATAAGTCATAAATAAAATATTCAAACTTGGTTAAATTTCAAGAACGGATGTTTGGTTTCATAATCAAAAGTTTGGAAAATGGAGTTATATGTGGAGTCAAAATTATTCATGGAAAATAAAATTAAAGTAAATCAAAGTTTGTGGTGATAAAAGTAGGTAATGCAGATTGCCAAGTCGGAGAAGCCGAGAAGGTGCTGTGAAGTTCTTTACAGATCTTGTCCTTCTTTGGTTTTTCTTATTATTTTTAAATGAAATTTTTGGATGGGAATGCTTCAATCAAAATTTTTGGATGGGAATGAAATTTTTGGGGGCTTTAGAACATTCAAATGTTCTTCCTTGGTTCATGAAAAAGATGAGTGTTTGATCTTTTATTAAGGAGAGAGAAATATTTTTGGTGTTTGTGGAAAAGAAAAATTCAGATTTCTTTTTTTATATTTATAAATAAATTTCAATAAAATAAAATATATTAAAATAAAAATATTTAATTTTTATTCCACGTGTCACCTGCCACGTCAACAGAAAAGACGATGTTAGTGCCACGTCAACATATTTGACGGGTCTGTCACGGCTCACTAACGTGAGGGACCTCGAGTGATAGGTTCTGATAGTAGAGGGACGAATTTGTAGAAAAAAAAAGTACAAGGACCAAAATCAACATTTCGTATAGTACAGGGACCTCCCGAGTACTTTTACCCGTCTAATGGTGATAAGTTGTATTTGTGTATGGTTTACATTGTGTTGTTGCTCTTAAAAAACTTGAGTTCCTTCTGTTTGTTGTGGTAAGAGTTATACTTGAAGCATCCTTTTTTTTCTACTGATATTTTCAATATTTGTTTCATCTCGACATTTGAAGAATTGTTTTGGTGGTGTGTATGGTGAAGGAAGTAAGTAATAGTAATTATTTATTTATTTCGAAAATATAATTTTATTTGGTTTAGTTATGTTTATTTGCTTATTTTATTTTAAAAATTCAAAGTTAGTGTTTATTTGTGACAGGAATTTCACTAACAGTTAGGAAAAATGTTTTGTAGGTGAAAAAATGCAATCAAGAAGGGGGTTTTTGATCTTAATGAAGCGTTGTCACATGAGGAGGATGAATATGTTGTTGATGGTGAAGAGGA
>AWUE01015918.1:0-30831 GCA_001974825.2 Corchorus olitorius | reverse complement strand
GAAGATGTTGTTGGTAAAATGGTATTTGATAGTGTGGTTGAAGCAACCCAATTTTATATTACATATGCAACCCATATGGGTTTTAGTGTGAGGAAGGAGACTAACCACTATAATAGGAGAACTCGTGAGTTGAGTGGAAAACTTTTTGTATGCACCAAAGAAGGGAGTCGAAAGGAGAAATGGTTCAATTATCCCAATCGAATCCGTGGTCCAAAGCCAGAGACAAGAACCGAGTGTCAGGCAAAGATGCGCATCCGCAAGAAGTGGGAAAAGTGGGTTGTGACACAATTCAACGTGGAACACAACCATGATATGGTCTCTGACAGTCAAAAATGTTTTTTGAGGACAAACAGGTAATTGTAAATGTAAAAGTTGATAATTTAATAATGTGATTCGGTGTGAATTGACTATTTTTAACACAATGTCAAGTTTTTAATAAAATGTGGCTATATATTTCAGTGTCAAAGAATTGTTCTTATATGAATTAAAATGATTTAATGTTTTTTTTATATCAAATTAATTCATGTTAAATCTTATATATTGTTTACTGAGATGTAGGGTGGTGTGGCCCATAACAATATAGGCCTTTCGTGGTTGTTAGGTTTTGGAATAAATATGAGTGGAATTTTGTTATCAATGTGGGTCTATTGGGCCACATTAAAATTTGTTAAAATGTAATAGTTATTTTGGTTGTGTTTGTGGGCCTCAGGCATATATGTGAAAGGTGTTACCTATATTGGTTATGTGGGCCTGAGGTAGATATGGCAAAATTTGTGCCTAATGGAAAGTATGAAAAGTTGCCCTTAATCTGAGCAAAATTAGGTGAGAAATATTTGGATGCGAGGATGGAATTAATGAAAGGAGTGAATATAATCTAAAAGAGTTTGGTGTAATTAGGAACCAGAAAAAGGTGATTGCATTGTAATTATTTAGCCCCAGAAATAAAAAAAGGTAAAGTATTTTGCATCCATGCATTCAAAATTTCATTGCTTTTTTGAATTAGGTTATTATGAATAAGCAGTAAATTTATATGTTGATGAATTATGATTATTATTATATAAATATAATAATAATAATATGATATTGGTGATATGGTATCTATGCAGGTTTGTTGATTCTGGTCACCTAAAAGAAGCAATTGCGATGAAAGAGTCCGGTGTAGGTATATTTCAAGTTATGAACTACTTTGTCAACCGTAGTGGCGGAGCACAACATGTGGGATTTACACGAAGAGATCTATATAATTCAGTGGGAAGGTTTTGAAGAAAACGGGTGAAATTGGGAGATGCGCAGGAATGCATCAATTTCTTCGCAATGAAAAGAGATAAGGATGTTGGTTTCTTCTATAAATATGAAGTGGATTCACAGAACTACTTGGAGAAAATATTTTGGTGTGATAGCAAGAGTCGGATTGACTATGATGTGTTTGGGGATGTAATTGCATTTGATACAACTTACAAGAAGAATGCATATGATTTGCCTTTTTTTAGTCTGGTTGGAGTGAACAATCACAACCAAACTACTGTTTTTGCATTTGCTTTGTTGAATGATGAGACAACAGAGACATATATTTGGGTAATAGAAAGTTTCTTGGAAGCAATGTCTGGAAAGCGTCCTAAATCGGTGTGCACTGATGGTTGCTATGCAATGCGTGCAACACTTCGAACGGTTTTGCCGGGTGTTCCCCACCGTTTGTGTGCCTGGCATGTAGCATGAAATGCAAATGAGAATGTAAGGATTGAAGGATTTGTGTCTGCATTCAAAACATTGATGTTTGCATGGTGGACTCCGGATGAGTTTGAAATTGCTTGGCGAAACATGGTGCGTCAGTTTAATGTTGAGAGACACCCATGGGTTATTCAGAAGTATTTGACTAGGGAGTTGTGGGCACAAGCTTTCGTTACAGGTAACTTCTTTGCCACTATTAAGAGCACATCACGATGTGAAGGAATGCATAGTTATATGAAGCGGTATGTGAAACATACCGGAACTCTATTCGAGTTCATGCGTTCTGTTGATAAGGCGAGGATAAGTATGGAGATGTTGGAATTAGAGGCGGACTTCTACTCAAGGGTTCGGAGACCAGTGACAAGGCATTCCCACTTACGTGAACTTGAAAACTATGTCGGTTCAGTTTATACTGAGCGTGCGTTTGCTCGATTCAGGAGAGAAGTTGAACGAGAGAAGGGTCTATCCTCGAGGTTAGTTCAAAGTTTTAATGGGGTGAGAAGGTATTTGGTGATGAGGTATATGGTGCCGAACCGTGTAGTCAATGTTTCAGTTCATGATAATGAGGGTATGATAAAGTGTAGTTGTAAGAAGTTTGAAACGGAAGGTATTCCTTGCCGTCATGCTATCAACATAATGAAAGTAGAAGACATGGTGAGAATACCCGATGCAATGGTTCTTCAAAGGTGGAGGATTGAGTGTGGTAAGAAAATGCTAGAGTTGCCCCATTCACTATTGATGTGGAAGATACCAAAATATTTCGGCAAGCCACGCTTCGCGTTCTTTGCAACAAAATATGTGAGGACGCAATTGATAGCGATTCTGCTTATGAGGAAGCCAAAAAATCATTGGAGACGTTACATGAGACGTTATTGAGAATGAAAATGTTGGCAACTGGCGGCAACGGCAATGGTGATGGAGCATCATCGTCGAAATCAAGACCTTTCAAGAGTGGTGGCCATGGAGTTAGGGGAGAAGGATCGACCCAAAGGGCTCCGCCAACTTGTTCATCTTGCAGAGGAGTTGGGCACACAAAAAAATCATGTAAATTGCCTAAGGTGGCATCCACTCTCAATGACGATCAGCAGGACACAGACGGGGATGAGTCGGATGAAGAATTGGTCAAGCAAAAGTTTCCCTACTATGAAGTAAGTATGATTTGAACTTGTTTTTCTTATTACTATTATGGTATATATATATATATATATATATACACACATTTACATATTACATGTTAATGGAAATGTTATGTTCATTTGTAGGCATATTTGTCAGAGGTGTCAACTTTGCCAAATGAAGTTGACCTTAACTTCTAGGCACAACAGTTAGAAATGGGTTACTGGTAAGAAACTATCTAAGCAAGCACTAACAATATATGAGAATGCATCCCATTATATCATTTCTAAGTTAATTTTGATAATTAATTTTTTTTTCAGGGAAGGACTGGTGGTATAAAATGAGCAAGCATTGTTTACTTCATCTCTTGCTGTTTTGAAAAGGCCAATTCCTTTATGTCATGGAAGTGTATGTTTGACTTTGTTAGATTCATTAGTTATGATATTTAATAGTGTTTTAAGTGACGATCTTGTTAAAATTGGTTGTAATTCCGGTCATTTTGTCTTTGTCTTTCAATAAAATGAACAATAAAATTGAAGAGAGATTTTCCTATAAAACCCAAATTAACTAATTAAGGAGCAATTATGTAAGAGAAAAATTACGTGCTCAATTAAGGTGTAGACTTCGGTGCTTTCGTTGTAATGCACCCACTTTTCAATGTGATGCACCCATTCAATTCTGACCATTGGATGCAACATCTATTTTCCTGACCGTCGGATACTAAAAGGTTTAACCTGCTAAACCGGTTTTAAAAACCTTTTGGAAAGAATTCGTGTGTGGTAGTCCTCGTGATAGATTTTTACACCTTTTTTTATTCCAACCGTTGATATCAACAATATTTTTTTACTTGATTTATTATTTTTTTCTCTAACTTATTTATAATTTATTATTAGAAAACGAAGAAGAAAAGAATAAAAAATAAAAAAAGTTTTTTTGAAAGGCAAAAAAATAATAAATCAAGTAAAAAAATGTAGTTGATATCAACGGTTGAAATAAAAAAGGTGTAACAATCTATCACAAGGACTACCACACACGAATTCATTCCAAAAGGTTTTTAAAACCGGTTTAGCAGGTTACACCTTTTAGTATCCGATGGTCAGGAAAATAGATGTTCATCCAATGGTCAAAATTGAATGGGTGCATCACATTGAAAAGTGGGTGCATCACAACGGGAGCACCGAAGTCTACACCATTTTTTTTCTTGGAAAAATTTACGTGCTCATTTAGATAGGAAAGTTGTTATCAATTTCTTCATCACTTTTATCTTACATAAAACGGATGTGGCTCCTCTCCATACCACTAAAAGACTGGAGAGGCCAGTCCATATGTAGGATGCTGCCACATAATCTTTATGAAACAGAATAAAAATCTCAGATTGGAAATTAGAGAGGTTCAAGGAGAAAAACCCAGATTTGAGAATAAACTTGGGGAGGAAGGATAGAATCTTGGAGAGAGGACATAAGATATTTGGGATGAAAGAGAAAAACGTTTCTTTTTTTTTTAAATTTAAAGATAATCCTTACAACCCAAAATGCAGTCTATATAGCCTGTCATGTGCTTGTGCTACAACAGCAGAAACATGCTAACAGTTGATTAAAAAAAAACCTTCACAATTTTAATAGATAAAATAACATAGGTAATACCCGACTCAATAATAAGTGCTTGGCTCAAAACTAAATAGCAAAAATTAAAATAACAGAATTAATTTTAACATGTAACAGTTCTCCCCCCTTAACACGATCCTTGTCCTCAAGGATCAAAGTTAGGATATATCTTCATCAACGCTTCATAGTCCTCCTAGGTGGCATCCTCCATATAAGAATTAGACCATTGTACCAGCACCTTCAAGACAACCTTGTTTCCTTGTTTAATCATTCTTTGATCCAAAATCTTAAGTGGTTCTTTAAGCATCCCATTTTCATCAGTTAAAGGAAGCTGAGCTTGGTAACTATGCTTACCAATCATTTTCTTCAGCTGAGAAACATGAATTACAGGGTGTATCTTTGAATTTGTGGGTAACAACAACCTGTAAGCAACTTGTCCAACCCTTTCAATAACTTCAAAGGGGCCATAATACTTTGCAAATAGTTTAAAATTCATTCTGTTGGCCAATGAGTGCTGCCTATAAGGTTGTAGCTTCAAGAACACCATATCTCCCACCTTAAACTCTCTGTCAGTTCTCTTCTTATCAACAATGCTCTTCATTCTATTTTGTGCTCTTCCCAAGTAAAATTTCATCATTTTAATGGCTGCTTCTCTAGCCTTAAGACTCCTATCCACTACCTCAATAGGAGAATCACCAGCTAAATAAGGCAGATGCACAGGAGGGGCTTGTCTATACAGTGCCTCATAGGGAGTAGTTTGAATAGCTGAGTGAAAAGTGGTGTTATACCACCATTCTGCCAAGTGCAACCATTTGCTCCAGTCCTTTGGGTTCTCATGGCACATGCATCGAAGGTAAGACTCGAGGCACTTGTTAACCATTTCTGTCTGCCCATCAATTTGAGGATGGTAGGCAGATGAGTGTTTCAGTTTAGCGCGATGATGCTTGAAAAGCTCCTGCCAAAACTTACTTAGGAAGATTTTATCTTGATCAGACATGATTGAATCAGGCATACCATGCAGTTTATACACTTGTTCCATGAAGATTTGAGCTACAGAGATGGCTGTGAAAGGGTGAGATAAGGCTATAAAGTGTGCACTTTTACTCAATCTGTCAACAATCACCATGATAGTATCCTTACCGAAAGAATTAGGTAAGCCTTCCACAAAATCCATAGAGATATCACACCATACCTTCTCAGGAATGGGCAAGGGCTGGAGTAGCCCGGGAGAAGTTACATTTTCACTTTTGCACCGTTGGCAAATCTCACATTGATTGATGAATCTCTTAACATCTTTTCTCAACCCTTTCCAATACAAAACAGAGGTGATTCTGCTAGTAGTTGCATTAATTCCCGAATGTCCACCAGTGGGGCTGCTATGAAAATAATTCAGCAACTCTCTCTTCAATTCAGGCAAATTACCAACCACTAGCTTTCCCTTCCTTCTTAGTTGGTTGTCTTTCCATGAGTATTTGCCTCCATCAAGAGGCGATTCTTGAAGCTTCTGGATAACTCCCTGCAAATGATTATCACTTTTCCAAGAATCCTGAATTTTACCAATTAAATCAGTACTGACAGTAGACATACTCATAAGTTGTAGATTACCATTTACAGGATTTCTTGATAGCACATCAGCCACTGTGTTTGAAGAGCCTTTCCTATACACCACCTCATAATCATATCCCATCATTTTAGCAATCCATTTTTGTTGAGCAGGAGTTGTGGCCTGTTGAGATGACAAAAACCCTCAAGCTTTGATGGTCAGTCTTGATAACAAAGTGCCTACCAAGCAAGTATGAATTCCACTTCTTAACGGCAAGTAGCACTGCCGACATCTCTTTCTCATAAGTGGACATAGCTTGATGTCTAGGTGCCAAGCCTTTGCTGAAGTATGCTATAGGCCTGCCCTGTTGTGTAAGCATAGCTCCAACACCCCTCCGGAAGCATCTATCTCTACCATAAATTCTTTGAAAAAGTCAGGTAATGCCAAGACTGGTGCATTGGTGATGACACTCTTAAGCTGCTCAAATGCCTTATTTGCTGTCTCATCCCATTTAAAAGTGTCTTTCTTCAACAGATTAGTAAGAGGCCTCGCCATTACACCATAGTTTTTAATAAATCTCCTATAGTACCCCGAAAGACCAAGGAATCCTCTCAATTCACGTAAGGATTTTGGTTGTGGTCACTCCAGTATACATTCTACTTTCTTTTTGTCCATATGAACTTCCCCATTAGTTAAGACATGTCCCAAATACTCCACTTCATTAGCAGCAAACTCACATTTACTCTCCTTGATAAACAATTGATTGGCTTGTAAGATTTCAATCACAGTTCTCAAATGCTTAAGGTGTTCATCAAAATTAGAAGAATAAACCAATATATCATCAAAGAATACCAATACATACTTCCTCAAATAAGGTTTTAAAATGGAGTTCATAAGACTTTGAAAGGTAGCAGGGGCATTGGTAAGCCTAAAGGGCATGACCAAAAACTCATAGTGCCTTTCATGGGTTCTAAAAGTTGTCTTATGTATATCATCGTTATTCATTCTAATTTGATGATATCCGGATCTTAAATCCAACTTAGAAAACCACTTAGTAGCTGACAATTCATCTAACAATTCTTCAACAAGGGGGATAGGAAACTTATCTTTGATGGTGATGTTGTTCAACTGCCTATAGTCCACACATAGTCTCCATGTTCCATCCTTTTTCTTAACCATTACCACTGGTGAAGCAAATGAGCTTGAACTGTCCTTAATAATCCCTACTATTAGCATCTCCTTCACCATTCTTTCCAACTCATCTCTTTGAATAGAAGGATATCGATAAGGTCTAACCTTGACAGTTTTACTCTCATCCATCAATGTGATCTTGTGATCTTGCAATCTTTTTGGAGGAAGTTCCATGGGAATGCTAAAAAGAGCTTCAAACTCTGTTAAAAGAGACTGTAAAAGGGGCTGTGAAGAGTCTGATTCTCTCAAAGTAGCAATAGGTGAGGAAGATAACATCAAAGCACTCGGTTGAGGTCCTTTTTTAGCACAAATGGAGTATAGAGACTTAAGAGGCTGCTTCTCCTTCTCAAGCTTAATGTGACCTTTGTCAAAACGTTCGAGTCCGGGGAACCCTGCCGAGACGACGTTGGTAGAGGGAGTCGCCACTAATCTTTTTTCTAAGGTGTGATTAGTCACCCATCCGATTATTAAGTCTAATATTAACCTAAGCTTGGCGAAGGTAATACTAAACCTAATACAGTCTGCTTAACCAGAGTCTATGGGTTCGGGAGTCGATTACGCTCGGGGAAGGATTAGCACCCCCGAGACGCCCATCAAACGGCGGTACCTCTAGTCTAAACTAAATCTAATGGGTTAATACTAAAGGTTGCTTTTAAATCTTGATTATTAGAGGAAAAAGGGTTATAAAAGAAAATAAAACCATTTTTGAAACCAATGTCGAGAATTCGGAGAATGTAATCGAACAACATCGATCAATTCTGTTACGATTATCTTTCACTATTTGTTCTCTTGTTGAGTCCTCCGCATCGGGAAGAAATTTTGAAAATGCTGTGACAAAATCTTTTGCCATCTTTGTTTTTGAAAAAACTTGATCAATTTTATTAATTTCCAAAATCTTCTTTTGGATTGCTTGATTAAGAAAACGTTCTTTTTTGAAAACACTTACCTTGAAAACTCTTGAATTACCCATTTCTTGATTTTTGAAAATTGAATAAGAGAACAAGATTTGAGAAAAAACCTTTTTGAAAACACTTTTTATTGCTTCTTTTGATTTTCTGATTTTCACTTTTTTGGATTTTTGTCCTTTTTCCCTTTCTAGATTAATGCATGTATGAGAATGATGAATGCAAAGTCCAATTTATTAGTTGATTAATAAAAAGGAGTTTACTTGGATTGACCTTCACGAACTTAGCCCGGCCTTCCGGGGATATTCGTAAAGATAATTCAATCTCGGGGCGAAATCTCGAGAGGTCGTGCCCGAGCACCTTTACCCGAGATTAGCCCGTCATAGCTAAAACGCCTCTTTATTAATTGAAGCTTATAATAGTAGCATGAAATGCAAACAATTATAATAACTGGAAGTAGATATGGCATGCATGTGTCTAACTACTAATTGTCAAACTAACTTAAATTAATTACAGGCCCACAAATAATTGAATTAACGAATAGGCTAAAAGGAATTAAAAAGCTAAAGGGCGAATTGGATAAACTGGGGACCTTTCTGCACATTAAGAAGACAGTTAGCGAAGTTCAGGAATCAAACTGAGAGAATCAAAATGAATCAAGAGACAAATCCGAAATCGAAGACCAAAGCAAAAGCAAATTGAACTTAAACGAATGAGAATATGGGTCATGGGATATGCTTACACTTCAAATGAATCTGGTTTAGGAAATCAAATTTTAAACTCCAAATCTTAATGCCCAAATTTAAAGTCACTTAAAAGGATTCACCAATTTCTTTTAACTTATTTTCGAATTTGGGAAATTGGGTTTTTTTAACTCCAAGCTTTGTTTTTTTCAAAAATTAAAAATGACCCAAAGTGTCTTAACATGTCATCCCCAAGTCATCTTTAATCTAGGAAAAATTATAGCTTTAAGTCAAAATCCCAATTTTCAAATCCAAATTAACTCAATTCGAAAATATGAAATCCGTTTAAATTACTTTCAACTTAAATCATCAAGATCTCAAAATCAATTTTGCCATGAATAAACTCCATTTTCATTAAAAATTCAATCTTTAACCTAAATCCCAATTTCCATACTTAAATTAGTAAAATTCAAGAAACAAAAAGCGCAAATTAAATACCAATAATATAAATCAAGCACCAAATTGCAAAATTCTAGCATAATTTCTAAAATCAGGGATTAAATTGAATAAAGCAGGGATCAAATTACATTTAATTAGGAAATTGACTTGAAATTAGGGACTAGGCCGCATAAATTAAAAATAAAATCTTAAATCGGGGGCAAAATTGAATCAATAAAAAAATATTATCCAAAATAGGGGACCAAATTAAATCAAATAATGATTAAGACATTAAATAAGGGACTAATGTGAATGTGGGAATAAATACTAGTCTTTATGTGAACAAAATAGTAACATACAGGACTTAAACGGCATAAAGTGGGGACTTAATTGCAGTAAATTAGAACCTTACCTGAATTTGGATTAGATCTAGGGTTGAATTTTGAATTGGTATAAATACCAACTCTTTTTTTGCTTCTTCAACCCCAACAAACCCTTGATGCCGCCGCTGCCACCACAAGAAATTTCTTCCGCCGTCTAAGCCACCACAAGCCGCCATACCGGAGCCAATTACACCATAAAGGGCTCAAGCGACGTCCCTCTCCTTCCACTTCAACAGATCCGTCCTCAAGCTCTGCCCCTAAAACCTAAACAAATCTCTTTTCCTTGCTCCCTTGCCTTTTTTCCCACTGTGAAGCCCGAAACTTAAGCAAGCAATGCTACCCGCCATAAAAGAAACCGGATCCGGCGAGACTCCAACACCACAACCTCTAAAACTCCCCTTCGTAAAACTTTGACGCAAACCCAACAAAGAAACTTCAAAAAAAGAAAGGCTTCCCAAACGAGACAAGCCCAAGGCCGCTTTAGTCTCACTGGGAAATGAAATGGCAGAGGGGGATGGCTCAAACGGTTCTCTCCAAACCCTTCCTCAACTCGAGATCCCAAGGAATCTCAAGCCAGGTATCACTTTTAAGCTAATTTTGTCTTTTTTAAGTTCCCTTTTTAGTGTGTTAAGGAGAGAGTGAAGAGAGATTTTTCGAGAGAATTCTCTGTGTGTAATTATTCGGGAGAGGTTATAAAGGGTGGAGGATGGTCGAGAGAAAGAAGATGAGTGTTGAGAGAAAAAGTCCAGGTCGTCAATGGGAGAGAGAAATCAGAAGAAGTCTGAATCCGGAGAGAGAGGGAAGATCGGAGCTTGCCGAGAGAGGGTGGTTGTTGTGAGGCTAAGAGTGTATGGTGGGAAGGTTGGGAGTGTTGTGTGTCAATCAAAGAGAGCTTCGAGAGAGAGTGTGAGATCTGTGAATGAGTGGGAGCGGGGGATCTGCAGAGGGAGAGAGAGAAGGAAAGTGTGAATGGTGTGTATGGTTGTAAAAGGAGAGAGCTTAGGAGAATCGGGAAGATGAGAGAATGAGGGTGTGTGTTATTGGTGGTGGAGCTTTTTGGGAGAGTGGGAAAATGAGAGAGTATTCGTGGAGAGAACCGAGAGATGGAGAGCTTTTGATCCGTGCGTGTTCGAAAAAGAGAGGGTCCTGAAACAATGTGTAAAGGGTGGGTATTTTTGTGATGGTTTTTTTGAATCCCAGAAGATGGTCCGATTGTGGAGGATGAGAAGGTTTTTCTTTTTTTTGGAGAGGATCGTGCTTGAGAGAGGGAGCGTTGGAGGGTCTCCAGGGGAGGTGGTTGTGAATTGGCTGTATATCTTTTCTTCTTATCCCATCCTAACAGCTTTTTGTTTTTTTGTGTAAGCAGGTGAAGAAGATGAGGATGTGGAGAAGTGAGCTGGCTGATGAGCTGGCAAAGGTAATTTCTCTCTAAAAAAAAAACTAACTGAGATGGGTTTGAAGATTAATCTGTTGTAAAAAAACTGCTTTGTTTGTGAATTCTGGTCATGCAATCAAACTTTGTATACTTGCTGTTTCTGTTCATGAATGGTTGCCTCTTCTCTTGTATTCTACTTGTTGTGCTTTTGTTAGCTTGAAACTGCCTCTGTTTTAAAATTCTTGTGACGTGAAATGCTTGAGTTGAATTGTTGTTTTGCCATGATCTACTGCAACTAGAGCATTGTTATTTTTTGTATTTCCAAATGCAGCTTTCTATCCTCAATTTTCTTACTTGTTAGAAAAACTGCTCATGATTCTGTCAACATGAAGTATGGGTGTTTGCATTGCTCATGTCAGTTGACTCTGAATATTGCCATGCTACTGCTTTGTTTTTTTTGTTCTTGGCCCGCTTGTGTATTGAGAACTTGAGCCATCAATCTGTTTGCCACCTATTGCCATTGTCAAAACTATATTGCCTATGGCCTCCTCATACTGAAATGTTGTATACTTTGCTTTGCAGCCCTTCTGAGCTCAACTGAAATGGTGATCCATGTTCCCATATCGCTAGTCTATTTCAATTACCTGTCCTTGCATGGAATATTACTTGAACAGGCATTGATGCATCAGAATGTATTGAGGAGGTCAACAAGCTCAATTAAAGTGTTTAAGGCGCTAAGACAAGGACAAAAATGGGCCTGAGGATATGTGGAATCATGGCATCCATTCATTGTAAACAAACATACATATTGAACTTTAAGAAGAGAAAATCTTTTTGGTGTTTTCACTATTTCCATTTTTTTTGTATTTTATAGTAACAATGCTATAATGTAACTATTTGGTATCAAATGAAAATGCAGATTCTACTTATGCTATGTTATGTGAAGAAACTTTAAGTTAATCAAAAGCAACATGATTTTATATTAGTATAAGTACTAGGAGTGATTAATGGACCAATAAAAATGAATATGAAGAAAGATGATCATGCTTAATGAGAATAAAAAGATCATGAATATAATTGATAAGATTAATGGGAAAATGAAAATAGATGGGACCTACTTAAAAATGAACACAAAGATGTCAATTGAAAACTAGACTAAATTACTGAATGAAGCTAAGCCATGAAGTATGTAAAAATGCAAAAAGTGCATATTAAGATTTTTTTGGTTTTTTTCTAATGCAATTTAAATGACCTAAATGAATTAGTTAACCTAAATAAAATGTGAACTTAAAATGACCAAAATGCCCCTGGACGTGCAAATGACCAAAATGCCCCTGGACATGCAAATGACCAAAATGCCCTTAGTTGATCCTAATGCCAAATAAGAAATAAATTGATTTAAATTGAAAGGATGTGGACAAAAAATGGGTGTCTATAACCTTGCTGTAATCCACTAATTTTTCTCCAGCTTCCCATCCATTCAAACTGCATAGAAAGGCGTGAAAATCCCAAATAATTGGCCCCAAAGTCACAAGCCATTGTACACCCAACACTACATGACATCCATGTAAGGGTAATATAAAGAAATTTGTTGTGAATCTAACACCCTGGACTTGCCACTCAACTCCTTTGCAGTAACCAGTCGTGCATATTGCCTCCCCATTAAAAACAATGACTTCCTTTCTAAAACCTTTCTTATTAGATAACTTCAGAGCCTTAGCCAAATTTTAGTCAAGGAAGTTATGCGTGCTCCCAGAGTCCACAAGCATAACAACCTCATGAGCCTTTATTTTGCCTTCAACTCTCATGAAATGATAACCTGAAATGCCAAAATTGCATGTAGAGATATTATAGGATTCTGTTGATCTTCATAATCATGCATCAAAAGCTCAGGTGTATCCTCACAATCAACATATTCCTCGGCTTCATCGTCTTCCTGCCCTTCAATCATCATTTTGCACAATTGATACAACTGTGACTTCACACATTTATGCCCAGGAACATACTTTACCCTACACGAATAACACAATCTTTTACGTTTCCTTTCCTCAATTTCAGCAGTTGTTGGTTTTTTGGAAGGGGATTTTGAGCTAGCGGCCACTGAGTTCTTTGTAGTCTGGTTTTTTGAGTTGATTGCAGAAGAGTTCGAGGAAAACCTGGGTGAAAGAAGTATATGAGGATTGCCATTTTTGTACTGGGTTGCCACTACAGTAATGGTAGGGGAGGAACTAGTGATAGTTTTATAAGGTGAATTGTTTTTCTTGTGGCTGGGATTAAGGTTGGATTCAACTATCTTGGCTAAGTGTAAGGCATGATTCAAAGATTTAGGTCTAAACATCCTATCCATATTAGCAATATCTGTCTTAAGATTATGAATAAAAGCCATCAGGGCATAACGAGGACAAAACTGTAAATAGTTTAGAATACTCACAAAATCTTCATAGTATTCATGCACATAGCCCGTTTGATGCAACTCCAAAAGTTCCCAGAAAAAGTCATCGAACTCGTCGGATGTAAATCTATCCTTCATCTCGGCTAAATAAGAGCTCCATTTGAGATTATAAAAGCCCCCCATGCGAAGTGGTGTAGTGTTGGTGCCACTGTAATGCCTTTCCTTCCAAAGCAAACATGACTGTTTGAACCTTACAGTCATCAGGTATGTTTCCCGATAGGAAAAACTGGTCAAGTTTGAGATACCACCCTTTAAAGTCGTCCCCATCAAACTTGGGACAATCCCATTTGGACATTCAATATTTCATAAGCTCTGGCTCCTGTAATCGTTGGTAACGCCCCCTATTGCAGATTCGATTCAGGTACTTGGTTGTTGTTGGCTTGAATGGTGGAAAAGGTGCCGCTCAAACCACTCGGAGGTGATTTGGTACCAAGAAGAGTTTGTTCAACGCCCCCATGCTTCTCCGCCGATCACATCTCCGCTAACGCCGCCATAAATTGGTGGAACTGTTCTATGATAGTATCATTTATACCGTCTATCTTGGTATTAAGTTGCATCATCTCGGAATGATTCTTTGTTCTTTCAACTTGGTTTTGGCTAACTTCTTTTTGTAAGCGAGTAGTTACTCCTTCTGTTGCCATAGATGCTAGGGTCTAAGGCTCCTGATACCAATGAAACAGGATAAAAATCTCAGATTGGAAATTAGAGAGGTTCAAGGAGAAAAACCCAGATTTGAGAATAAACTTGGGGAGGGAGAATAGAATCTTGGAGAGATGACATAAGATATTTGGGATGAAAGATGATACGCCAAGGGCTTATCATGGTCTTGAAGAACTCAATGGAGATCATGGAGAAGATGTGCACATGCGACAAGGAGGCTTAAAGAAGCTTGAAGATGCTAGGGATGCGCACAAAGAAGTTTCAAGCTCATCGGAGTTGCCTAAGATGCCATTTGATCCATTGAAGATGCCATTAGGTCCAATGACAAGAGTAAGAGCTAAAAGGTTCAAGGATGCATTATTGGGCCTTGTTAGAACTCATCTTGAAGACTTGAAGGCCATCGGAGTTCATTTGGAGAGCATTGGAGATCATAAGCAAAGGAATATTCCCATAGATTCCAAGTTTTGTACTTTACTTGAAATCGATGAGCATTAGTCCATTAGAGTTGTAATTTGGCCATTGTGGGCTTTATTCTATCTTTAATTACCTATTTATTTAGTTTACATGACATTAGGTTGGGGCTTGTTTGACTAAGTCCAATTCTTGTTTTAATAGGACTTGTTATTTCAATTTCCTAGTAGGAAAGGGAGAAGGGTCTTTCCTAGCTTCTTCCTTTATGCTTGTGCCGCCCATATAGCTTTAGGATTAGGGTTAGGGGCGTTACCCATGCCTATATAAAGGCATCAACCCCCTCTTGTAAACATAAGTTGAGTTGATTAATAAAATTGAGGTTTTCACCCAAATTGATTATCTTAGCTTCATTGTTCTAGTTTGAGCAAAACTTAGGGTTCTTCAATCTTGTAGAGTCCTAGCAAATAATTAAGTTGTGATAACTTGATTGTTTATGAATCTTGTGATCTTAGGTGTTCAATTGCAGGTCTAATTGAAGACTTAAGGCCGATGAAAGAGGAGGAATAACCTTGTGAAGGTCATCATTCTACCCATCTAGAAGTTGGAGGAGTTCAAGTCGACTTTGATAGATTCTTAAGGCTAGATTTTGAATCTAAAACAACTAGATTCGTATCAATTGGTAATCAGAGCATAGGTTGTCATCTTCAATCGGTAAATCTATCCTTCTATTCATCTATCATCAACTTTTATCCATCAAAACTCATCCATCACAATTTTCAAGTTCTTAGATTCAAAAATTCAGAAAATTCAAAAATTTATTGTGGCTTCATCGTAACTCCAATTGGTTTGAAATTTCAGATTTGGAGTCCTCATACCTTGTAGTTTAATCGAAAAATATCAAAAAAAAAAAAAACGTTTTCGACCAAAATCTTGTGGAATTTATTCTGGCTTCGTTTGAGCTCGGAAAGCTTTGAAGTTTGAGATCTAGACTTGTTTTAGTGTGTTCTTTCTGGGAAAAATATTGAAAAAAATCAAAAAAATCTGTGTCGAAATCAAAATTTTTCAGGTTCATAATTCTTGATTTGGGAATTTGGGGATTAGGGTTTGTTTTGAGAAATTGAGTCAATTGTTTGCATGCAACCCTAATTAATTGTTTGTTTGAGGTTCTTGGGTTGCTTTTGCTGTGAATTGAAGTTTGTTTTGCAGAATTTCGAATTGAAGCCCTATTGGATAAAAGTGGTTTAAAATTGGATCTAAGTGGTACTAGGGTTTCTATTTGATTGAATTGATTGATTTGTGTTAATTGTGTTCGTGCAGCAAGTTTGGGAGACAAAAGGCTGTTTGGATTGTTTAAAGATCACTCTTATTTTAATTCACTCAAGTTATTGCTCTTAATTGTTTGTTCCTCAAGTAGGTCACGAGAAGAAAGGAGGCTCTAACAATTTGCTCTTATTAGGCCTATTGAAGCTAGAAAAAGGCATAATCTTGTGAGATCATTAAGAGAGTAGTGGATCGCCAATCTATAGGTTGAGTGCAAATACGAGAGCACAACAAAGGTAATTCACACACACACTTGTGAGGGATTTTTATTACTAACTTTTCTTTGTGTATAGGTACAATGGGAGATAGGCAAGAAGTACCAAATCAAAACAATGACTTGGCTACCATGATACAAGCACTTATGCAAAGATTGGATGCCATGGAAGCAGGAATGGAAACTATGGCTAAAGCTCAACAAGAGTCACCACCTCAACAAAGGGAGAACAATGCCGCACAAGGCAATGAGCAAAGGGATCAACAACAACAACCTCAACAAAGGCAAGTTGTTAAGAGAATTGATCCAATGGAGAGATTGAGGCAACAAGAACTTGGAGGCCAAGCCTACAATGAAAACTTGCGGCCTAGGAGAGGTGAACAAAAAGATGAGCCTAAGGACAACATCAAATATAAGATTCCAAAGTTCAATGGGAGAGGGACACCTTCAGACTACTTAGAGTGGGAGTCAAAACTAGACATTTATTTTGATTATCACCCCTTTGCCGAATCTAAGAAGGTACAAATTGCTATCCTTGGATTTGTTGAGAATGTTTTGAATTGGTATAATCAATTGGTGCAGTCAAGGAGAAGAAATTTGGAGAGACCTATAGATACTTGGGCGGAATTGAAGAGTGTCATGAGAAAGAGATTTGTGCCAAGCTACTACATCAATTCCTTTACCAAAGTTTGCAAACCTTGAGGCAAGGCTCGAAGAGTGTTGAGATGATGTTGTTGATGTCTAGGGCAGAAATTAAGGAACCATCACAAGCCACCATGGCTAGATTTCTTGCGGTGTTGAATAAAAAGATTCATGATATTGTGGAGATGCAACAATATTATGATGTTGAAGACTTGTTACAACAAGCCTTGAAGGCCAAGGGGCAAGTTAAGAGGAGTGGCGCCAAGAATGGATTTTCATCATCAAATTCATTGAAAACTCCAATCAAGAAGGATGAGAAATCTCTCAACAAGGAGAAGGAGGTTGCGCAACAAAGGGGAGTAAGTTCTAAATCTGAATCTAAACCTTCATCTAGTTCTTCCTCTAAATCTCATGTTAAGTGTTTTAAGTGTTAGGGTTATGGTCATTATGCTAAAGATTGTGTCAATAAGAAGGTGGTGTATCTTAATGATCATGGTGAGATAGTGAGTGAAGATGAGGAAATCAACTTGGGTTCAAGTGGTGATGGGGATGATGAGGAAGGGTTTTCGCAAGAAGAGAGTGATGATGATTGTCGAAACGTTCGGCTCCGAGGAACCCTGCCGAAACGACGATGGAAAAGAGGAGTCGCCACTAATCTTTTTTTAAGGTGTGATTAGCCACCTAAAGGCCACTTAAGCTAAGTAAAGTCCAAAACTCGACAATGGACCCACTAAACCTAAGGTCCGGTCTTTGTAACCTAAATCTAAGTTCGGGAGTCGATTACGCCCGGGGAAGGATCAGCACCCCCGGAGCGCCCGTCAAGTGACGGTACCTCTTAATCTAACTAGAACTAGTGGGTCAAAAGAAAAAGGTTGCTTTTAATCCTAATCTTGATTATTATTAGAAAAAGGTTATAAAAAGAAAATAAAACCATTTTTTAAAACCAATGTCGAGAATTCGAAGAATATAATCGAACACCGTCGATTAATTCTGTCACGATTCTATTTCACTGTTTGTTCTCTTGTTGAGTCCACCGCACCGCGAAGAAATTTTGAAAATGCTGTGACAAAATCTTTTTACCATTTTTATTGTTTTTGAAAAACTTGATCAATTTTATTAATTTCCAAAATCTTCTTTTGGATTGCTTAATTAAAAAAACATTCTTTTTCTTTAAAGTGCTTACTTTGAAAACTCTTGAATTATCCATTTCTTAATTTTGAAAATCGAATAAGAGAACATGATTTGAGAAAAACCTTTTTTGAAAACACCTTTTATTGCCTCTTTATATTTTCAGATTTTTTCACCTTTTTTAGATTTTGTCCTTTTTCTATCTTTAGATTAATGCATGTATGCAAATCATGAATGCAAAGTCCAATTATTAAAGTTAACTCGCGTAACCCGGGTTTTTGAGAGCACTTCCCGAGATATATGCTCGGAGCCCCGACGCATCCCGGGAAGAGCCGTCTCATCCTCGGAGACATTCAGTGGCCCCGAAAACTCGACCACACATTGAATGCCCTTTCTTCGGAAGGGTTACCATCATTAACTGAATTAAGGAGGTGGCATGATATGCAAACAGATATAATCAATGACAAGTAAATATAATATGCATGCAATTAGTTTCTACTTTACTAAGATATTACAAACCAAGGCCTAACCGAGCCAATTAACGAATTAACAATAACTAAAGAGGAATAAAAACTGATGAGCCGGACTGGGTATACTGGGGACCTTTTCTGCACGCTAACAAAACCATTAGCGAAATTCAGGGGGCATACAAACTGAGAGAATCAAAATAAATCAAGATACAAATCCAAAATCAAGGACCAAAGCAAGAACAAATTGAACTTGAACAAATGAGAATATGGATCATGAAATATGCTTACACTACAATTTCTAGTTTTAGGAAATCAAATCTTTAGACTCAAAATCTTAATTCCCAAATTAAAAGTCATTTAAAAGGATTCACCAATTTCTTTCAAGTTATTTTTAAATTTGAAAAATTGGGTTTTTAACTCCAAGCTTTGTTTTTCCAAAGATTAAGAATGACCCAAAGTGTCTTAACATGTCATCCTTAAGTCATCTTTAATTTAAGGAAAAATTATAGCTTTAAGTCAAAACCTCAATTTTTCAAATCAAAATTAACTCAGTTCGAAATTATGAAATCAATTTAAATTACTTCCAACTTGAACATCAAGATCTCAAAATCAATTTGCCATGAATAAACACAATTTTCACTAAAAAATCAATCTTTAGCCTAAATCCCAATTTCCATACTTAAATTATAAAATTCAAAAACCAAAAAGCACAAATTAAATACCAATAATGTAAATCAAGCACCCAATTGCAAAATTCTAGCATAATTTCTAAAATCAGGGGTCAAATTGAATCAAGTAGTAACTGAAATCCTAAATCAGGGACTAAATTGAATCAATTAATAAATATTACCTTAAATCAGGGACTATATTGAAAATGGAAACAAATTCCAGTCTTTATGTGAACTAAATAACAACTCATAGGATTTAATTGCAGGAAATTGAGAAGATTCAGAAACCTGACCTGAAACGATGCCGTTTAGACCGAGACCCTTCTTTTGTCAGGCTTCCCTTGATCTTTTTTCTTTTTTTCTTCCTATTTTTCCCTTTTCTCCTTCTTCTTCCTTGAACCACACCGAAACCCTAGCTTCCCTTGTGCCAGCGCCTTGCTCCATCGCGAGCTTCACCGCATCAGAGTGGGTTCCGGCTGCCGTTCGGGCTCGAATGCCCCAAATAGCTTCACCTGGTCTCCATGCTCTCGGATATGGCCTCCAAACCATAAAAAGATGCCTTCAACCCCGTAGATCTAGCCTAATCCGGGGTGAGAAAAACCTTCGGATCTCAAGAACCCACCGTTCCCATGGCTTCGCAGATCTGGTCTCTTCTTCCCATCCCATTACAACTTCTTACAAAGTTGAAAACTTTGAGGTTTCA
Organism: Corchorus olitorius; assembly: GCA_001974825.2. Lineage (NCBI taxonomy): Eukaryota > Viridiplantae > Streptophyta > Magnoliopsida > Malvales > Malvaceae > Corchorus > Corchorus olitorius. The sequence goes on along the minus strand of AWUE01015918.1, from coordinate 11,197 downwards.
AAGCTTCAATCGTCGACCCGAGCCTTGGACGTTTGGATTAGGGCCATTCCACCGTCGGAATGATCTTCTCTTTCAGGTATATTCTTCCTCACGTCTCTTCCTCCATTTCCATCATTCAAATTTCCCAAAACATCTCCTTAATTTTGCAGAAGCCCCCAATTTATGACGAACCCTAACTCTTACTTCTTAGATAGAGGGTTCGATTCTTTCCGGGTGTGTATTCGGGTGAAAGAGAAGAGTGATTTTTCTAGTCAGAGAGTAAAGGGTGTATTGAGGAGAGCAGATGAGTATTTTTTTTGAGAGTCCTCGAGTCTGCCTTGAAAAGCTCAGCGAATTTAGTGTCCCTGGATTTCAATAAGAGAGTGTTTGTTTTTTTTATGGGAGAGAGAGCTTGGGAGAAAATGAGAAGAGAGAGCCCTTTCAATGGAGATGATTCGGGTGAGAAGAGAGGGTTGTTAACTTTTCTGTGCTTGAGTGTGTGTGTGAGAGGAAGATCAGAGTTTTCTCTGTGGGACGATATGAGAGTCAAGATAAGAGGGAGAGACTCTGTTGTTTTTTTTATAGAATGGGAGAGATTTTTTTCTTTAGTGGGTGTGAGGAAGTGTCTAGAGGAGTCGAGTGTAGTGTGTATTCATCTCTATCCCCCTCCCTTTCCAAAAAATCTGTTTTCCCCCCGGTTCAATGAATAGAAGGATTCCCCTTCTTACGCTAACCAATTCTTCCTTCTCCTCTTTGTCTAACATTTTTTTTGTCCTTTTTTGCAGGTCCCAAGTTTTGAAGGATAAGCCCAAGGAAAGGATACCGAGCTGGCTGCAGTCAGCTAACTCTCCAGGTATATTGCTTTCCCTTTAACTGAAATTGGGATTCCTCTTGTGATAGAATGTATTGGGCTTTCTGAATGCATATTGGTCCTGCTTTCCTTAACTGCCTGTAATTGCTAATGCCCTGAATTGCTTAAGCCTTAATCAATATCCCTGTTTTGAACTCTTTTTTGCTGGAAAGGTGTATGCAGCATTTGCTTCTGACTTGTAACAATTCCCTCCTCTAAATACTTGTTTCAAACCTACTTTGACCTGCCATAATTATTGTCCTGCATTTGAGTTCTTATAGCACTAATATTCTTAGTGAACCTGTCCATGCTTAACTTTCTAAACGACCCTTCTATCAAGTTTGTTTAATGGCAGTAAAGAATAACAAATGTTCATACTTTAACTTTTCTGCTCTAATTGAATGGATTGTATGCTTGAATGCATGTAGTTGCTGTCTTGATTCTGCTTTGAATCTTGCTGCAGCAATTTGCTTGTCTCTCTTTTTGCTTCGCTGCTTTTGGATTCTTAACGTTGCATACTGTGGCCTTTGTGCCTTTTGCCCTTGCTCATGCCTACTGTAACACTGTCCCTTATAATGCCAAGATCATCTGCTTGTGACAATTGACTACTCTGCTCATTTTATCTGTTTTGTTTTAATTTTTGTTGCTCTGTGATTGCATCATTACACGTTGTAGGCTTTGTAATGCATTTATTGTTGCTTGTTATGTTGCCATGTTGATTCTGCATAAATCTCCCTGTTTTGTGACTTGTCTTCTGAACTGTTTCCCATGTTTGCATTGCCAAGCAATGTATTGCTCATCCTTACCTGCTCTTGGGAGTTATGGTTCATAATGATGCATTGTTCTTGTGTCACTAAACTATTTCAACTATATGCTTTTGCATGGAATATTCCTTGAACAAGTATTGATGCATCAAAATGTACTGTGGAGGTCGACAAGCTCAATCAAAATGTTTAGGGCGCCAAGGCACTTGATCATTGGGACAAATCTAAGGAAGCACAACGCATTCGAAGAAAAAGGATCGATTGAATGAGAAACGAAGGGCCCAAGGATAAGTGGAATCATGGCATCCCGCTCATTGTAAACAAACATAGACATTGAACTTTGAGAAAATAAAATCTTTTTTGTATTTTGTTATTTCCATTTTTTTTTGTATTTTTTTGTAATAACCATGCTATAGTGCAACTATCTAGTAGCAAAAATGAAAATGTAGATTCTACTTGTGCTATATTATGTGAAGAAATGTCTAGTTAACTCAAAGCAAATTAGTTTCCCAAAATGACCTTATATTAGAAACAGTAATTAAGGTGCTTATGCTAAATCACCAATTATCCACTAGAAATTTGATGCATGCCCATGCAATTTAATTAAAATTACCATGAAAGATAAAGGACTTTTTTTGTGACTTTTTTTCAATTTGAACTCTAGCTATGCAAGCAAATGCAATGAACCAAATTACTTAAAAAACTTAGAAAATTAAGGAATTGACCTCAATCCCTTTCTAATTGCAAATTGAAACAAATTATTTTAAATTGAAGGATACAAGGATAAAAATGGGTGTCTACAATAATAATGAGGGTTATGAACTTAAGAGTTTGGTTGCTAGAAAGACTTTGAGTGCTTATGTGAAAGAAGATGTGCACAATCAAAGAGAGAACTTGTTTCATATTAGGATGTATGCGAATGAGAAGCCTAGTAGTGTGATCATTGATGGTGGAAGTTGTACAAACATAGCTAGTGTTTACTTGGTGAATGAGTTGCAACTACCCACTACCAAACACCCAAAACCCTATAGCTTAGGATGGTTCAATGATAGAGAGAAGATTAGGGTTAACAAACAAGTTTTAGTTTCTCTTTCTTTGGGCAGGTACAAAGAGGATGTTTTGTGTGATGTTCTACCAATGCAAGCATGTCATGTACTACTTGGTCGACCATGGCAATTTGACAAGAAGGTACATCATGATGGTGAAACCAATAAGTATTCTTTCATGTGTGGTAAGAAGCCTTTTACTCTAGTTCCTTTATCACCTCAAGAAGCTTTAAAAGATCAATTGAAATTGAGGGATGATTTTGCTAAATTAGAATCTGAATATAGGGCTCAAGAAAAGATAAAGCATGCTAATTCTAGTTCTAATTGCGTTGAAAACAAGGCTGTTTTGGTTGATAAGAAAACTAGCTCTAAGAAAGTTGTTAAAGAGTGTATGTTAGCTACTAAGAGTGAGATTAAGAATGCTTTGAATAATAATTCTGTTTTGATCTTGCTTATGCTTAAAAATACACTTGTTGCTACTAACAACTTGGATGGAGAGCTTCCAAGCAACATTGTTTCTCTTTTGAGTGATTATGCAGATTTGTTTCCTGAGGAGATTCCTAGTGGTTTGCCACCAATTAGAGGGATTGAACATCAAATTGACTTCATCCCTGGGGCGCAAATTCCAAATAAGCCAGCTTATAGGACAAATCCTGATGAAACAAAGGAGTTGGAGAAACAAGTTGGAGAACTACTTCAAAAGGGTTATGTGCGCGAGAGTCTTTCTCCATGTGCAGTTCCAGTTTTGCTTGTTCCCAAGAAGGATGGAACTTGGAGAATGTGTGTTGATTGTAGGGCAATAAACAACATAACAGTTAAGTATCGTCACCTATTCCTAGATTAGATGATATGCTTGATGAATTGCATGGTTCTTGCTTATTTTCTAAGATTGATCTTAAGAGTGGGTATCATCAAATTCGCATGAAAGAGGGTGATTGGAAGACTGCTTTTAAAACCAAGTTAGGATTGTATGAATGGTTAGTTATGCCTTTTGGATTAACTAATGCACCTAGTACTTTCATGAGGTTAATGAATCATGTTTTAAGAGCTTATATTGGAAAATTTGTTGTTGTTTATTTTGATGATATATTTGTGTATAGCCGCAACTTAGAGGACCATATTAAGCATTTGAGATGTGTTTTAGATGTATTTAGGGTTGAGAAGTTGTATGCTAACCTTAAGAAGTGCATCTTTTGCACAAACAAGCTTGTTTTCCTTGGTTTTGTGGTCTTTGTGCAGGGTATACAAGTTGATGAGGAGAAGATCAAAGCCATCAAAGATTGGCCAACCCCCACCAACGTTGGTCAAGTTAGATCATTCCATGGTTTAGTTGGGTTCTATAGGAGGTTTGTTAAGGACTTTAGCACCTTAGCCGCCCCTATTACAAGTGTGATGAAGAAGAATGCACCATTCAAGTGGGGAAAAGAGCAACAAGAAGCATTTGAGACTTTGAAGGACAAACTAACTAATGCTCCTTTGCTTGTTTTACCTAACTTTAACAATACTTTTGAGATTGAATGTGATGCTTCAGGAGTACGTATTGGCGCAGTCCTTATGCAAGGAGGGAAACCCGTGGCATACTTTAGTGAGAAGTTGAATGGGGCTGCATTGAATTATCCTACATATGACAAGGAGTTGTATGCTCTTGTTAGGGCATTACAAACATTGCAGCATTATTTGTGGCCTAAGGAGTTTGTGATTCACACGGATCATGAGAGCTTGAAGTACTTAAAGGGCCAACAAAAGCTGAATAAGAGGCATGCTAAGTGGATTGAGTTCATTGAATCCTTTCCATATGTGGTGCGCTACAAGAAAGGTAAGGAGAATGTTGTAGCCGATGCTTTATCAAGGAGATTTGAGGACAAATCCTTTTCAAGGGAGAGGGGATGATGCGCCAACGGCTTATCATGGTCTTGAAGAACTCAGTGGAGATCATGGAGAAGATGTTCACATGCGGCAAGGAGGCTTGGAGAAGCTTCAAGATGCTAGGGATGCGCACAAAGAAGTTTCAAGCTCATCGGAGTTGTCTAAGATGCCATTTGATCCATTGAAGATTCCATTAGGTCCAATGACAAGAGCAAGAGCTAAAAGGTTCAAGGATGCATTATTGGGCCTTGTTAGAACTCATCTTGAAGACTTGAAGGCCATCGGAGTTCATTTGGAGAGCATTGGAGATCATAAGCAAAAGAATATTCTCATCGATTCTCATCGATTCCAAGTTGTGTACTTTACTTGAAATCGATGAGCATTAGTCCATTAGAGTTGTAATTTTGCCATTGTGGGCTTTATTCTATCTTTAATTAGCTATTTATTTAGTTTAGATGACATTGGGTTGGGTCTTGTTTGACTAAGTCCAATCCTTGTTTTAATAGGACTTGTTATTTCAATTTCCTAGTAGGGAAGGGAGAAGGGTCTTTCCTAGCTCATTCCTTTATGCTTGTGCCGCCTGTCGTAACGTTCGGGTCCGGGGAACCCAGTCGAAACGACTTAAGAATCGGAGTCGCCACTAATCTTTTTTAACCTAGGTGTGATTAGTCACCTATCAAATTATTAAGCCTAATATCAACCTAAGCTTGGCAAAGGCAACATTAAACCTAATAAATGGTCTACTTATCTAGAGTCTAAGGATTCGAGAGTCTAATACGTGTGGGGAAGGATCAGCACCCCCACAACGCCCGTCAAATTGACGGTACTGACTAACCTAGGTTCAACTCATGAGTTTCTATTATTGGTTGTAATTATTCTTAAACTTTAAATGATTTGAAGAGAATGAATCTTTTGTTTAATTTTGAAAACAAGATGACTCAAGCACAAATAGATTTTTGTATATATATATATAAAAGAGTTTGGGGGACCAATGTCTTTTTTTGTATATTCAAAATAACTCTCATTAGGTAGGAATGGGAATCTTCCCTTTTGAAAATAAAACTTGGTTGATTAAATTTTTTGATTTTTTTCTTGGAATTCTTTAAGAAAACATTCATTTAATTAGGTTTAAAACCTCTTCTTAATTTTTGGAATTATTGGATTCTCTTATTTAAACTTGGGATTTTGAACCACCATATTGGTAAAATCCATTTTCTCTTTTTTAGAAAAAAGCCATGTTCTCAGTTTCCTTTTAATTCCCCCTTTTTTAGAAAAAAAACTAACTTTCACTTCTCTTTTAATTCACTTTTATTTCTCATGACAAAAGAAACCCTTTTTTTTTTAAATAAAATTCAAGGAACAAATTTATTTGCTATCCTTTTTCTTTCCCTTTTTTTTAAAAAAGACTCTTGGCTTGGGTTTAAAATTTGAAGAGAATAAAAGCAATCACAACTTTTTGTTTTTTTTTTTGGAAGCAAGGTGTTTCATTTTTTATTTTGAATGTTAATAACTTATATTAATTCCAGTCTCTACATGCATGAGTGCACGTGATGCATGGGTTCCGATTAATGTAGATTTTTACCGGGTAATTATACGAGAAACACTGTCCGGATGCCTTCCACTCATACTGGTAAGACCCCCGTTCAGATGTTCCAAGCCTAGAGGCGATGAATTGAGACCGACAATGACTATCCAAATCCCAATCATACACCCCATTATCGGGTCATTTTAATTAACTCGCATGTCATGGTATAATTAACAACATGAAGAAGTAAAATTTAAACATGGATGCATGTGCAATCTACCTAAAAGCTAATTCCATTTTATTCCACATTGATTGGAAAGTTAAACTATGAACAAAATTCTCAAGCCCAACCTATGAACATAAGCTTGTTCCATTAATGAAGCCCAAAGCAAGTATTCAAATCCAAACATATACATATACCCACATATAAGCCCACACCTACACAACTAATTTAATTGATTAAAAGCGAAACCCAACAGAAACAAAGAGGCCCAAGATAAATACCCATGTAAAATAAAGAGATAAATCCAAGCATTAACCCCCAAGCCCAAATTGACAATTCATGGCAAAACTCATATTAATATAAGTAAAAGTCCAACAACACTTGCTAAAGAAAACCCCCAAAATTCATCTAAAAGCCCGACCCTAGTCCAAATTCCTATTTCCAGAATTAATTACCTCATTTTTACACCTAGAAATATAGCTCTTGTATTCCTGAATTATCCACGCTTAATCCTTAAACCATTTTTTTTCTATAAATTACCAACCTCTTTTTACTTCTTAGACCACGTTTATTCCCGTATTACTAGTGCACATACGTATGCATATATATAAATTAAACATTTAACTCCAAAGCCCACTTAGTCCTTAAATTACCAAAGCTTTCCGCCTAACCAATTTAGTTTAAACACTAAGTCATTTTATTAGAAGCTAAAAGGGGACTAATCCAATAAATTAAAAAAAAACTGAACCCACAACTAGGGTCTACGGGCCACAGCCCAATTTCTTAGAGACCTAACCACTATAAGAAATAAGATTGGCTTATAACGTTGAGAAGTAAGTGGGCTGCTTTAATAAATAAAAGAAAACCTAAGTATATAAACAGACTTAAAACAGAAAAATCCAAAAATTTCCAAAGCTCAACCTTTCTCTCACCTTCACGTTACTCTCAAGCTAGCCGACGGAAATCGCAGCACCTCCTTGGACAACCACGCGCCGCTGTCGTCTTCGTCACCGGAGTATCCTTTGTACCTGAAAATTTGCGGATTTGCTACCCTCGCTCTCCTCCTTCCAGATCTGTGGTTGGCTTCACCGAAAAGTGCTTCGAGGCCTTAGGAGACACTCTTCCGAAACGGATCTACGGTGCTCCGATCTCGAGTTCCCGTCGTCGGATGGTCCCCAAAGCGAGATATGTAGCTTATCTTCCCCTTCCCTCACTCTTGACCGTAGGATTTTTGAACTAGGCTTCCTAACTTGCACACTCCTCTTCCATTTTTCGTGTGTGTTGCAGGGATATAGGAGAGGAACAACTCTAGTAAAGGAAAAGTGGGGAGCACGAGACCAAGGGAATCTTTGGAAAAAGGGTTGCGGGTTTGCTCTCTCGGTTGTTTCTTTTTCTTTCTTTGTATTTTCGTTTTTTTTTCTTTTGAATCTCTGCTTTTTACTGTATGATGATGGCTAAAAAAAAAACCGTTCTCTCTTTTTTGGTATGAATTGCTCTCTTGACTTCCTCTAACTCTTAAGCTCAAGAGGACCCTTAAAGTTATGAACATGAACTCTCTCTTGGTTTTACTGCTAAGTGAAGGGAAAAGGTTCTTCTTCTTTCTTTTTTTTTTCCTTTAGTGACCCCGATCAGGGTCCGGAACTCCAAATTAGTGACCCTCTCCTTTTTTGTTGCTGATCCCTCCATTTATACTCTGACAAAAGGCTAATTCAATGGTTGTGATTTCCCTGTACAAACTTAATGGAGGGCTCTAATTTCTTTTGCAGGAAAACCCCAAAGAGACAAGAGACCAAGACCCCATTTTTATGCTGATGGTCTTATGGTACCAATCAGCCTTTTATTTATTTGCTTTGTTTTTACTTTCATGCCCTCTGTTGATCCTTTCTCACTGCTTGATTTTGTGCCTGTTGGCTTTGTGCTGCAGCTTTGGAGTGGTTGGTGCAACAAACAACCCAGGGCTGACTTAACCACATTCAGAAACGAGACAAAAAGGGAAGAATGATTTTGTGCCTGTTGACTTTGTGCTGCAGCTTTGGAGTGGTTGGTGCAGCAAACAACCCAGGGCTGACTTAACCTCATTCAGAAACGAGACAAAAAGGGAAGAATGAAGCGTGTCTTTCCTTTGCCATTTTTGCTTTCACATATTAAGCTTTTGCCCAAATATAAGTTAAACAACATTGGACACGTGACCACATTTTGCAATCTCTAAATAGAGCTGGACCTTTCTTCCTTTTTTTTTTAATTTTTTCTATTTTTATTATTATTTTATTTTTTCAATTCAAAGCACAATGGGTTGGACTTAATAGTAAAGGAAGCAATACCCAAAAGGAAATGGACCAAGTCCAATAAAACAAGTTTGGGCTTAAGTGAATTATTGAAGAACAAATTGAAATAAAAAAATCGGGCCAAGAAATTCAAAGCACAATGGTCTAGGAAAACTTAATCCAAAATCATTGACGCCTAGACCAAGGGAGGTATGGATGCATTGTAAGCAAACAAATAAAATGTGGCGTAAAATGCAATCTAATGAGACAAGGTAAGACGATGTCAATATAACTAAAATGGGTAACATTTATTCCTTTTTGGGCTCGAATGCAATCTTCAAGTGTCTTTAAAAATAAAAATGAACTAACTCACCTAGATGTCAAAATAAACCATCAATTGACCAAAATGCCCCTTCTTGCACATTAAGGAATGAACTTAGTTCTAAACTAAAGGATACGGGTAAAAAGGGTGTCTACACCGCCCATATAGCTTTAGGATTAGGGTTAGGGGCGTTACCCATGCCTATATAAAGGCATCAACCCCCTCTTGTAAACATAAGTTGAGTTGATTAATAAAATTGAGGTTTTCACCCAAATTGATTACCTTAGCTTCATTGTTCTAGTTTGTGCAAAACTTAGGGTTCTTCAATCTTGTAGAGTCCTAGAAAATAATTAAGTTGTGATAACTTGATTGTTTGTGAATCTTGTGATCTTAGGTGTTCAATTGCAGGTCTAATTGAAGACTTAAGGCCAACGAAAGAGGAGGAATAACCTTGTGAAGGTCATCATTCTACCCATCTAGAAGTTGGAGGAGTTCAAGTCGACTTTGATAGATTTTCAAGGCTAGATTTTGAATCTAAAACAACTAGATTCGTATCAAAAGAGAAAAACATTTTTTTTTAAAATTCAAAGATAATCCTTACAACAAAAAATGCAGTCTATATAGCCTGTCATGATCTTGTGCTACAACAGCAGAAACACGCTAACAGTTGATAGGAAAACGACCTTCACAATTTTAATAGATAAAATAACATAGGTAATACCCGGCCCAATAATAAGTGCTTGGCCCAAAACTAAATAGCAGAAATTAAATTAACATAATTAATTTTAACATGTAACACTTTATAGCAAACAAACGGTGAAATGAGTTTTTATACAACTTAAGAATCATATATATATATATATATGATATATATATATATATATATATTAAAACTGTAGACGTTGGAAAAAAGGAAGGTTATTTAATACTGAAGCCCTCTCCTTCTGACAAGTGGCATGTCTCTAAGAATGCCACGTATACAATTTGTTTCAAAACACAATTAAGTTAATTGACAATAAATTCTCAAAATCAACTCAATTCATTAATTGTATTGGTTGTTTAGATCCACAAATCACACCCTTCACAATTAATAATATTAGGGTTATGTCTCACTATAAATTGAGATTAAAACCGTTACTTTTTTCAACCACAAAATATTGAAACCCTTAGTTGGAGAAAAAAAAACAAGGTAAAATGTCTTTCGAATGTTTACAGTTTCAATTATTTTTTCAATTGTTTTAATTCAATACGTTTAGCTTTTATTCAATTGTTCTATTTCGATCTTTTCCTACGTAGAGAATAAAACAGCCACTTCCTTAGAAATTAAAGCGAAGGTAAAAGCGATTTTACTGTTTCAAGCCTTTTATTTCAATATGTTTTGCTTTTCTTTTTTAATTTATACTCTAATTCAAATTCTAAAATTTGATTTTTGTCTTTAGAATCAATGGAACACGAGCTCAATCAATTGAAGCGTGAGAGGGACATGTACAAAGAAATGTACCATGAACAAAGATCCATCGCGTTCGAGTATTATAAGGTTTTGAATATGTACGCAACTGCAACTACTGCACTCCACATGGATTGGAAGAGTGAAGGCATAAACAATCTGTCTTTGAGAGAGCAGTATGATCATGAATTGGGGCATTTGTACACCCAAATCAATGAAATCAAGACTATCTTACAAGATCACAAGAAAATTCTAGATGAACTACCAACGAATAATTAGGCACTAAGTCTTGGCCTTTGATCTATTTTAATTTCGTTTATCTGAATACAAACTTTGTTTTGTCTCCCTTATATTTATGGATTCAATTTTTATTGTTATTGTATCTACTCTTCTCTCTTACCGGAATTGATTCTTGATATGAAATGGGCTCATTACACAAACATTTTCACGTGCAAAGATATAATTGATTTAGTAATAAACGAAACTATTGATTTAGTAATAAAAAAAATTGAACATGTCATTAGTTAATTTTGCCAATCAAAGTTGTAATTGATTGATAATTATTTAATTTTACCATAAAATCACTACCAAAAAATTACCATAAATAAATAAATCAATTACTACTTATGTCACCAAAAAAATAAATTATTGAACATGTCGTTAGTAAAATTTTCCAATTAAAGTTGTAATTGATTCTTTTCCAATCAAAGTTCTAATTGATTGATGATTCTTTAATTTAACCATAAATTGCTACAAAAAAATTACCATAAATAAATAAATAAATCATATATCATATATATATAATGATAACAATGTACACTACAAATATGGAAACTCTTTAAATGTTGAGGCCTCCAAATCTCGACACGTGTCTCTAATTAATTCTAATATTCATTATATTGATATATTGA